>PVIC010010480.1:0-43306 GCA_004025085.1 Thryonomys swinderianus
GAACACCTGTAGATGCAAATGAGTTCTAGAAAGTAGGACAGCTTTTATAGAGTGGAATATTTCTATAGGAAACTTGGTGTGGGAATGTGATGAGGGGAAGGAATAAATATGATACAGAAAGAAAATAAAAGAGCATGTATAAAGGGGGGAGGAGGGGGGAGTGGGTAGGGATATGGGTAAAAATAAGAATTAACTTGTGCCATATACTGGTACAAATTTCCCAATGTTATATGTGATTTTGAGATGTATATAAAATTGTACCAATATAGAATTCAGTTTAAAAAAATAAAAAATAACAGCAAGTCTTTAAGTGTTCTTTGTTGAAAAATAGGCTTAGCGGGAATTTGTTACCACCCTTAAGCTCCCAGCTCTGCCCTTACTCTGTTCCCATCCACTGCCAAATCATTATTGCCAGCTCTGTTTACATGCATCTCAAGAGCAGTCATTTTGATGGTTCACATGGTCTTCATTTCTGCCAAGGTAATGGGAGGGAGGCAGTGAGAGGAGAACCTCAGTGGGCCTAAGTTTGAATCCTGACTCCGTCTCAGGTTGACCATTTGTCCTTGGGCCAAAATGGTCATCTTTCTGAATCCCAGAATCCTCTTCTGTGACCTGAGCAAGTGGTAATAGCATTTTGCTAGTCGGCTGAAAATTAAATGAGATAACATACAGAAAGGCCTTAGCATAGAACCTGGGACCCATTAAATACTGATGTGGTTGGTTCTGATAACATTTTATTTCTAAAAGATATTAAGGTATTTTTTCTCCTGCCATCTGCTCCATTTTATATGTTAACCATATTTTACTTCCTCAATAGCAAAAAAAGCATATAAAATTGTGCTAAATATATTTTAGAAATATGCATATGACTGTGTGTGAGAGAGAGATGTAAGAGTCAAGTAGTATTCTAATTTTTCAAATACTATGCTGTGAAAAATTGAAAGTGTGTGCCAATTTCTTTTCATTTTTAATCATTTTTATTCTTGTTTATTTGAATTTTGCATTGAGAACAAAGTGGTAATTTCTGTTAGCCAAACTTCTCTTTCAAACCAGAGATGAGAAAAATATAAGAGTCCAGGGAGATGTTGTATATTCAGATCAACTGGATTTATTTTTGCCCCAGTTTTTAATTCCCTATGGGTCTGATGGTTAAAAATTTGAAAAACTTGGCTATTACTTTTAACGTATTTAGGCTTTTTCCTTCTTCAGTCCCTCTTTCCTATCTCATTTCATCTTTCCCTGCCCCTTTTTAATTCTGCAAAAGAATTTAAGAAAATGCCTTTCAAATAGAAAAACCAATTACAGTATTTTATCTTAGATGATTTCCACAAATGCTGATAAATCTGTTACTGTAGAATTCAATATATCCTCAAACTGGTAAATATAACTGTACCATCTCAGAATTTAACTGTTTCCAACTTCTTCCTGCATAACATGAAAAAAATCATCATTGAATACCTTTCTGTTCTCAATGAAATTACTTTCTGAGATTCTTGCCTGAGAGTTACATAGTTAAATTTCTTATAAAATAACTGACTTCCCACTAAGTGGTTCAAGAACTTAACAAGTTTCAAAGGTAAAGAAACAGAATACTTTATTATAAAACTTATAAAATAATTAAATATTACACATATATTTTGACTTTTCTCTATAATCCATGGTTTTATTCAACATTTTTCCTCAATTTGTCACTTACCCAGAGAGGCAAGTAAGAACACATAATAGGCTATTAATAAATTACTTTTCCATAAAATAATAAAATGATAATTATATAAAAACACAAATAACTTGCCGTTTTTCAGAGGGCAAGGATGATGTGGTAGAAAACCACTTTTTCCTCATTATAAAATGGCTGCCACTTAAGCCCAAGCCAAGTAGGCCGAGTAAAGCTCCTAATCTTTACTTTTATGAGAGTCAAGAACTTGTGGTTTTAATTACCAGGGGCACAAAGGATGCTGCTAAATTTAACAAACCACTGTCTGGATGGTTATGCTGAGATAGCTCATCTCTGTCTGAATTGAGACATTTAAAAGCAGTACATTCATCAAAGAAGTGGAGGAATAGAGTAGCATTATACAAATACGCCCTTTATAACCACTGCTAAAAAACTTACAGGACAGTCTTGTAAGCTACTTTGGCTTTGGCAAAATAGGGTGGTGATTTTCCAATTGAGGACAATTTTTAGCACATTAATACCTATCAACGGTTGGCTTCTGGTGACTGAAAATATTATTTGAAATATTATTAAATATTCTTATTCATTAAAGGGTCTTGGCATATTGTGATTTATTAATAGTAGGGCAGCAAGAAGACAGATAGGTTTTTCTCTTACCACTGTTTGTTTTCTTGTTAACTAAATCTTAGGGCAAATTTAAACTTGTCACTTGGTAGGAAAAAAGCCAAAGACTTTAATTTCCAAGACCAATGGTCCTATGTGTGGGCCATTATAAATGATGGGCTTCTCTCCATCAAACAGTTATTTTGCCATTTAGTTCCTCCTAGATTTTTACCAGAAATGAACAAACAACCAATTTTCATTCCCAAAGAGCAGGCACCAGGCTGCCCCACTCTGTTCAGCAAGCACCAAATGGTACGAGGTTGACCTCACGTGAAGGACATCATTGTTTGTCTTTTATAAGATTCCCCCCACCTGGCATGCCTTTCTATTACGTGGTGATCTTAAATAGTTCATGTTGTTCTCTGTTCAGCATATTTCTTGGACCACTCTTCAAGTTAATTTTAGTCTTAGAGACTCTATAGGCAGAATATATTTTAATCAACAAAACACACACACACTAAATAAACATAACATGAAGCTTGCCAGTCCAGCAGCAAGCACAATTGTGAGCACCATTTGTCATCCACTGTAACTCCTGATTCGGGTGTTCACAGTTTAGGTCAAACTGCAAAGTCCAAGCAACAGCCAAGTACTCATCTTTGCTTGGTGTTCCGTCCGTGTCTGATCAGACCCAAAGTCTTGGAATTTTTTCTTTAAAAAAATAAAAATAAAAAATCAGATGTCTCTGCCACTGACACCTTTGAAGTTCAAGGAGAGGGAGGGGACCTGTTTCAAAGTTGATTCTCAAATTGTGAATTGACGTATCTCGGTGTGACACATCACTTCTCTTATATAACAGTGCAAATCAAAGTGTTCTGTTGTTTAAGTCAGATTTGTCATCGCTTGTCACGTTCAAGTGCTTCAGAGTACCTTGTGCTCCAGGGGGATGGACTAGGGAGACTGGGATCAGCTCACATGCGCTGCAGACCCTGCACAGGGCTCAGCCTGGAATCCAAGGGATCTGGTCTCGGTCAGGAGGCCCCCCAGTCCCAGACTGCCACCAGGATCAGCTTTTCCTTGTACAGGACTTGCAGCACTGTTTCCCATAAAACTTGTGATTGCAGACACCATGCTGAGGAACCAGGTGGCACCAGCTGAAGAAATCAATGCAGGATGGATCCTCTAGAAGGACAAGATACATTGGACATGTTAACCAGCACTCTCCAACTTTGTCTTCAGGTGAGGGTCTGCAGAACAAGGACTCCGGGCCTTTCTGGGTTGAAAGAGTATGATGGGCAGGACTAAGATACCAAGGGGCTGTGACACTTAGCAAATTTAAACAGGAAAAGTTAAGCACTAACACGGCTTTATTCTCTCAGGTAACCTATATATAGCCACTATAGCTGTGAGGGGCAGAAGGAAGCTCCCTAGAGCAGCACATCCAGGGATCCCGGGGTGAGGGGGGAGGTGGTTAAATCCCTGGTTCCAAGGAAGGAGGTTGAAAGTCAGGACTGCAGTTCTGCAAATAACCCATCGATGCTACACATCAGTGGTACGATGGGAGCTTAATGTGTTAAAAATCACTTGGACCTGGGACAGTTTAGCTCAGTGGCCTAGCCAGCTTACAAAAAAGGTAACTTAGGGGCTGGAGGGTTAGCTCAGTGGTTCCGATGCCTGCCTTGCAAGCGCAAGGTCCTGAGTTCGATCCCGGTAACCACATACAATGCTGGGTGAGGTGACTCATGCCCACCAGCAATCAATACCACATACCACAGTGCCGGGCGTAGTGGCTCACGCCTGTAATCCCAGCCCTCGGGAGGCAGAGACCGGAGGATTGCTGAGTTCAAGGCTTGCCTGGGCTACATAGTGAGCTCAGAGCCAGCCTGAACTACAAAGCGAGACCCTGTCTCAAAAAAAAAAAAAGAAAGAAAAGGTAACTTAGTATCTGTCCTCTCTCATTTTTTTTTAGCCGCTTAACGAAGAGGATCTGTGATTTCCCATTGGAAGCAGGGCATCGTACATCTGAGATTCTTACAAGAGCCTTAGGAGATGAAGAATTCACAAAGAATGGTATGTAAATATTTTTTACATAAATGCATAATGTAGGAGCCAGGGCCCGTAAACGTACTCTATCTTTAAAGTGGATTTTTACTTTGAAAATATTTACGATTCTGCTCTGCACAGTAAAGCAGTCTCACTATACCTGGGATTTTCTCTCTCTGTGCCAGTCTTCAGTTGTTTCTATCTCTACTCAGCTATACCCTCCCCCTGGCAGCTACCTGCTTTGATTCCCACCCTTAAGTCATGTGGATGTGGCTCCTGACGATGCTTTTACTTTTGCTCCCAACTTCCATCCTTGATTCTTTTCCCTTATCTTACAGGAGCCCCAGTGATCCTCTGAAAGAATCAGCCAGCTCCAGCCTCAAACTCTCCCTCCCAGTGACAGCCAGGGCATGCTCATTACAGCAGAGGACAAGACCTGAGGGTCTGGTTCCCCACTTCACTGACCTTGTCTTCCTCTTCCACCCCAACTGGCCATGGTAGGAAGGGCATGTTCTCATTTCTCTGCTAGGAACATTGTTCCTAAAGACATTTGGCTGGATTCCTCTTTAAGACTGTACTCAAAGGCCTTTTACCTGTAGGACTTTCTGAATGCCTTTTGTATAAAACCAGTAATCTTAGTTTCCTTATCCTACATCCTGCTTTATTTTTCTACATTTAATTTAATGGCAGTTACTTATTTGTTACCTTATTTGTTCTCTAAAATGCAGAGCCCTTGAGAGTAGGGACCCTGTCAACTTTTTTCATTGTTTTATTCTCAATACTTAAAACAGTGCTTATCACAAAATAATTTCTTAATGAAATCAAGTTGCTTTTAACTATCATGGATATAATAACCAAACTATGCCAAGTGATATTACTCCCCTTCCAGGCATTTCTGGATATATTTAAAGGTAGAGTTTAGAGAATTTGTTGGTTGGTTTAGTAAAGGATATGAGAAGAGGGAAAATCCTAAAAAGTATCTGATATCATGGTCATGTTCTCTGAAATGGGCACTCTTAGGAAGATAAGATAGGCAACAGGAAATTGAGTGAAAGACACAAGTTAGGCAGCGAGAAAAAGATGTGGCAAAACTTTGTACAGTATCTGATACCTTAATCAATTAAGCATGTAGTTCTATCAGTTTCTTTCAGAGCGTAGGGATTATTTTACTGATAAATGGGAGTACAGGAAAGTAAGCCCTCACCACTGAAACCATTCTCCTAACTTCACTGTTTTACCCACACTCCCCCCGCTGGAGAACAATGAGATTTCACCAGAAACCTGGCTGTCATGTAAGCCTGGAAGCGAGGTGTAGCAGAGGGCTAGTGTAAATAGGTTAATTACTAAGAACTAGTGAGGGGATGGTCTACTGCAGTCCTCCTCCTTTACATGTAAATATAACCCAGATCAGGTGCAGTACATATAAGTAACAGACACAGTATGACTGGCTCAGTCTTCAAAATTCACCCTAATTTCTAATCTCCCCAGCTAGTGGCATCTCCTCCATCTGTCGTTGGTATTTTGCAGCTGCCTCTTGCCAAAGGGTAGACCTGTTTCCCCTTGGCATCTTATGCAGGTACAAATCTGAACTCTACACAATGACAGGCAAGGCCTTCAGAATCACATGTAGTTTATCACTGATCCATCCACTCATTACCTTGTCCAGCAGGCTTCAAGCATATCTTATTTCTTCATTAGAGCTAGATATTCCTGCCTTCTTCTCACTACACACATAGCTTACCTTCCTTCTTTATTGCATCTTTCTCTGAAAACTTGTTTTCCTACCTTTTCCTTCTCAATCATTTGCTCTCTTTCTGAATTGTTTAATTTCCTTATGCTTTATCATCTGTTAATGTATATTTAATTGCTTCATTTCTATCAAGAAACATCAAAAAAGTTTAGCACTTTCATGACAAATACTAGAAATTGAATTACAATATGAATTACAATAGTCTTTCAAGGCAAACATATTTGTTTTATAAAAACTTGCCCAGTGCTTTATAAGTAGGAAGTACCAAGATACAGATTCAAATCTATTTTTAGGATTTCAGAATCTTAGATACAGGATTCCATGACTATCATCCCTTTGTCTGGTCACCCTGATTTGATCTTACTAGTCTGAAGCCATGATATCTTGCACAGTACACAAGTATTTAGTTGAAAGCATTTAACAAGCGAAGTGGTTGTGGATGGAAATCCAATCAAGACCCCCCAGTAAGAACCCATAGTGAAAATGGTACAGAATGAAGGGCCCTGCAATGTATCTTCATGGGAGGGGAAACCCGCTTAGCTAGAAATTGGGATGATGCCAACCCTGGCAGGAAGGTCTCCTCCAGCCTCCAATTTGAGGGGCTGGATTCAAATAACTTCCTTCAGGGAGCTCGACCTCAGCAACCCCATAATGCCTGGTCCACAGTGTGGGTATTGGAGAGCACCGAAAGAACTGCTCTGTTGGGCCAGAGATTTAGCTCAGTGGTTCATGTGCCAACCTAGAAAGCTCAAGGTCCCTGGTTCAATCCCCGGTAACCACATACAACAATACCTGTGGTGACTATGCCCACCAACAATCAGTACCACATACCACAAATGCTGGGCTTGGTGGCTCAAGCCTGTACTCAGGAGGCAGAGGCAGTGCTGGGTTTAAGGCTTGCCTGGGCTACATAGGGAGCTCAGGGCCAGTTGAACTACAAAGTGAGACCCTGTCTCAAAAAAGAAAGAACTGCCCCTGTGCTTACTGTTTGTCTGCTGAAAATTCACAGCAAGGAAATGCACCCTAACAACTTTCCTACTGAGTGGTAAGTGAGGCATGTGATTCTCCCTATTCTTGGGATAGGAATGGGGAAAAACATCCCCACCTCTGTCAAACTATAGGTCACGTTCTCGGTTAACAAAATATGTGCCTTCTCTGTTTTCTCTCAGAGAACGCACTCTGCTGAGAGGCACATTCCCACATTCTCCCTGTCAGTCACCCCCACTCCGGCAGCACCACTAATACCCCACCACTTACACGTGGTGTTGTCTTCCTCCTCCTGTAGCTTAGGAAGAGCATCCTGCTGGGCTATGTATTTGATCCCTATGGGAATGCCCTGGGGATGGATACAAGATGCTGCTGTGGACTTTGCCTGAAGCAGAGGAGCCCACAGGGTTGACATAGCTCTAATTCACACACTCGTGCTTGTATTCAGGAAGCACGCTGAACAGCCACTGGGGGCTCAGTGAAGTATTAGATACCAGCTGGACACCAGTGGCATCTTGGCCCTCATAGGGATCTCAACTCTCTTCACTGACACTCCTGCCCAGGAAAGACAGGTAGGGTAGGTCTGAAACAGCTGAGGGGGCTGTGTTTTTCTTTAGTTATGTGCATGGTATAGATTCCTAGGTAGGGAGAAGGTCAGAGAGATGGGAAGAGATGCAGACAGGGCAGATGGCATGAGTCAGTCCTGGACCACACTTGTGAGAGACTGCACCACAGCCCCTTGGAAAAGCCATGATATTTCCTGATGTTTGTTAAGATTTCTTCAAAGTCAGACTGGGGAAGAGTGGCACAGTTTACTCTGATAATCTCCTTTCCCTTAAGTACTCACTGCAAGTGTGGTCTTGGTCCAGTGCACTTTCTTTGTAACGGACTCTGAGCTGACTCTCTCCTCCCAACACGAGCTCTTCGGGGAGGCTACTGTGCCCTCCTGTCTCCAATGGTGGGTGCAATCTGACCTGACGGCGTTACTTTTCCAGTTTTAACCTGATATCTTAATTTTTCAAAAGGGGCTTGCAAGATGACTAATTCCCACTTTCAAAGAAAGCCTGGCTCGAGTGCCTTCAAAAGTGAGCTGGTCCCTTGAGACCCACACCAACCTTTGTGTGGACAGTAACTGGCATCAGCTGTTCCCTGAACAAATCTAGGAAGCATCATCCTCCACTCATTCTTGCAGAAGCAGTGACCAAGAGCCCTTTACCTCTCTTTTCAGGAGCTGGACAAAAGTTAGTGTTACAGGCTCGGAGCACTGGAGGCTTCTGGTGGAGCAGGCAGCTGGCAGAGGGACGGCCTTGCTGGACGCAGTGGACTGAGCGGATCTGGACACCTCCCCCACAGGTTACCGTGCACTGCAGGAGAGAGAAGACTGTGAGAATGCACAGCTCGATGGTGTCCTTCCTGAGGCTGGTGACATCAGACAACATTACCAAGGCGTCTGCCAGTGCAGCAGATGGGCCGGAGCCCAGCACAGGTGTGTCACATCCACGGTGACCCGTGGGAGCCAGGGGTCTGATCTGAGGGTCTTAGGCAAATGCTATGTAGCCCAAGAGCGTGTCTTCCAGTTCAGTGAGTCATAGCAAAGAGAGGGTCCAGAAGCAACCTTGAAGCAAAACCACACCCAGCCACAGCTAGGGAACGAAGCACACTATTTGCAGAACTCCAGACAATCTCTACAGATGCCATGGAGAGAAGAGAAAGATGATTGGAGATGCTAGAGTTGTGCCTGAGCTGCCCAGCTGAATTCTGAGTTTGCAGAGGGGCGTGGGTATTTCCTAACTATCAGTGATTTCAGTGTCCAGCTGGAAAAGGGTTATCAGGGGAAAGTGCAGCCTTGCAAATGGATTTGCCTTAAACATTCAGCATTAGCTTCATTATCTGGCCTGGCATGCGGGAGGGGGAAGAAGTAAGATGCATTTTGGAATTAGCCCACCTTTCAAACAGATTGTAGGATGATCCGTGGCGGGTGTGTAAAAGAGGGCGTTAGGCTGCCGGGGTCCCCTGCCCTCGTCTGCTCTGTTGGAGCTGGGGTCAGCGGTGAAGGAACAAGCATGGCTCTACTCCCAGAACAGTTTGATTGACAGAAACGGAGTCAGGGTGCCCACTTGACTTCCTGGCAATTGTATGCTGACTATGGATCTAAATCTTGAACGGACTTAAACTTGAGCCTTACAGCCCTACATATAGCGCCTGGCCAACTGGAAGTAGTCAGGCCGAGTCCTTGGCTTCTTTCCTGCCAGTCTGTCCCAGGAAGAGCCATGCGCTGCGCATTGGCAGGAATGGCACCAAGACCCACAAGATCTTTGATTCCTGAGGACATGCTGTCCTTCCAACTCGGGGGCACACACCTGTCCTACCCATAGAAACGGAAGTCCACCCCTGCTTTCTCACACATCTGCTGAGCCAAAAAATGGCTTGAATTGCCTGAGACTCTGACCCTTCGCTGTGCTTGCTCTAAACAGGGACAGCACTACTGACTGAGAAGGTGGTGTCAGGCATTAAAGGAGTGAGTACAAGCGCAAGCCTGAGCAGAGTCCAGGGAAAGGCCTTGGCCGGTAACATGGCGAGGAGCAGAGATTATAGCCACCTTTCTGACACGGGGCAGCAGGAGGCCTGGTGCTGAGTGCCCCACAGTCATTACCTCGTTAACTTAAGGAAAGGAAAAAACCCAGCAGTGATATTGGTCCAAATTCCCAGGTGTGAAAACTGACATTTAGAATGAAAAACCTACCTAGGGCCGCATAGGCCAAAGACCATAAGCCCTTCTCATTTAGACAATGGTCATACACCAAGAGCAGTGCTTGGCAGGCTCGTGTTTTTTTCTTTTTTAGTGCATCTCAGTCAAATAACCTCAGTCAAATAATCTGTGTCCACTCACCTGTTGCCATGGTGATGAGTACCACCCTGGTGCCAAGTTGTACACTGGACAAGCCCGGTGGCTGCACGGTTCTTCCAAGTCCAGGTTCGGTTTCTTAATGTTGCGGCATCTTCGCTCCGGGAAAGTGACCAGCTTCCCCTGGAAGGTTTTCTCGCCACACTGCAGCTCCCGCCTCCTCACACCCAGGCCACAGGTTGTGGAACACTAGGGGCCAAGGACAGTGCGTCAGTGTCCCCTACAGCACAGCGAGAGGGGAACGAAAGGACGTGGCCGCCGTTTTCCTCACAGTGCTGGAGGCCGGGGCAGCAGAGCAGCGGACCCAAGTCACAGAGGTCACAGAGCTCAAGAGAAAGGCAGAGTTGCAGAGGGTGAGACCAGGTGGAGCCAAAGAAAGACATGGCTGTCTGGGAAGAGACGCTGTTTAACAAGCTCTCTGCCCAGGGACAGGCAGGGAAATATAATCAAATGCTGCATCGGGGCCAGAAAAAGAACCAGAGGCTGATAAAATAACTGAGAAAACATGTCTTCAAAAGCACTTTAAATGAAGTTCTAGGGGAATGTATAGGGACTGGAAAAGAGTAAGTATGCTCCAGAATAAAGAGTAATGTTGTGTTTCAAACAACTCTTGAACTAGGAGTGATGTTTGGTGGCATGGTGAAGGGGTGGACAGCCAGGCCAGCCATCGTCACCACGCACTGTCAGCACAGACAGCTCACTCCACACAGAGCTGTCCGAGCCCACGTGGCTAGCGCTTAGGTCAGGGAGGCTTTATTCATATGACACGGGCAGAAGAGAGGGGCATTCTTGCGTGGAGCCGCCCCCCCCCCCTCCAGTGGCCCTCTCCATCCCACCATGGCTAGTTCCCTCTTTCCAGGTGCGTCTCTCCCTTTCACAAGAGCAGAGACCTCAGTGGTCAGCATGGTAGACTGCAGGCTTAGGTTCTTTTCTTTCCCTTACACCTGTGCTTTCAAGCAAACCTCCCCAGCCTAGATCTAGGGAGCATCTCTCCCCCACCCCAGGCCTGAAGGTAGAAATCCAGGACTCTGAAGACTGGGCCTCTCTCTGGTCTTCACTACTGCCGCAGCTGTACTGAGTCCTTCCCTGCCTGAGCTAAGTGTGCTGTGCCTTATCCTAGCTCCCTTTAAAAATCTCAGGTGGCTCCTCCATGTGGAGAAAGCAGATATCGAGCCGGTCAACACAGCATCATGACCTGGCTCCAGTAGTTTCCTTCTTGTATACGAGGTGTGTGCTCTGTCAAGTACAGCCCTGTTCCAGAACCACTGAGGTGGGATCCGCGATCCTCCCTCGGCCTTGTGTTCCCGGAGTCTTTTCTGATGGGGGGAGGGGGGCTTCCTGAAAGCTGATTAACCAGGGTCTGTCCCAGAACATCACCAGCTTTGCCAGCATTTTGCCTTCTGGAAATTTTTCTCTACGTGCACTCAGATTCTGAAGTTGTGCATCCTTTTGAGGAGGTCATCTGCTGCATCAATCAGGGGTGACGAACCAGCAGGTGGGAAGCACGTGCTACAGGGATGCAACAGAGAGGAGCCTGGTGTGTCTGGAGGGTGGGAGGGGCCCTGAGTATTGGACATGTGAACTCCTACCTCACTCCACGAGGTGGTGACCCACTGCAGCCGGCTGTTTTTGGGGCACCGGCCCAGCACACAGCCTTCCTGTGCCTCAGGTCTGGGGCTGCCGCTGCACCGGCTCTCAGGGAGGATCTCTGTGGCAGAACTCTTGCACAGGACCTCACGCCGCCTCACTCCACGTCCACAGGTCTTAGAACACTGAGAGAAAGGGAATGCTGTTTGCATTCTGCTTCAGATTTTCATGTGGTAAATGCTGAAAACATTGATGGAACGTGGGCAGAGCTCTTTTTAAACATTTGAGCAACATTTCCAACAAAGTTCTCTGAAGCAGGAGAAATACATCAAGAGGCCAAGGAAAGACCGCAGCCTGGCATGATTAGCTTCACCCTCCCACATGCCCAGAAGCTGGTGTCACCCTGGGGCTGAAGATGAGCAATAGACGTCATGAGATGGAGGGACGTCTGGTACGGCTTACATGGGACCCCTTAGAAAAGCGGGTTGTGACCTGCCCATGGGAAAACGTGTGTGCCCGTCCCTGCCCCAAGGTGGACCTGAGCACATAGGATGACGCTTGGCTCCCCTAAGGAGAATGAGAGCAGAAGGGTGGTTAGGACAGACTGGACAGCAGGACCTGGCGGGTCCAGAGCTCAGCTGCTTCTCCTAAACTGCTCTCTCCCGCCTACTTACCTTTACCTCTGCTATAAGTGAATATATTCATTTGCAAAAAACCACTAAGCATTCTTTTTTTCCTACTCCTGGACTTATGTCCCTAACAGTTATAGTCTCGCCATGAGAAAACAAACCTTGTGAAGGACAGCTGGGCCAACAGAGAACAGTGCTGCCACCTCTGGTCAGCGGAGGTGGTGCAGGTGCAGGGTGAGGGCGTGGTGCCCCCTCCTGCACCATGGGAAGCCCTGAGGTTTCTTTTACTACATTCATTGAAGTCTGTGATAACAGCACACTCCACCCCCACTCCTCTCTGCTCATTTATCTCTACTTCGTTCCTGTTGGAGCAAGAGTTGTATTTCCTTTCTATGCCTCATTCCTCATATGTACCTCTTTCCCTTGCCAGGACTACATCCAATCCCTTTCTAGATGCACTTAATAGCTTTTCCCATATGGCTCCCACATGAGTGACTGGCGTAAGCTCTGGGGTAGGGGGCCCTAGCCTTCAGATCTCTTAAGAATCACTTTAAAAAAAATACACCAGCTGAAATGCAGATCCCCAGGCCCGTGTTAATCAGTGTGATCTTTAGGAAAACAAACAGCGGGGAGTATTTTACATCCCTTGCCTCGCATGGGGTTGGGGTGAGACCTATGGCTCCGAGTCTGCCCCGCTTACCTGAGACCAGGGCCCCGGGCTCCATGCTGGAGGGCAGGCATGGCTGTTGCAGGCCTGAACCTGAGTGGGAGTGCTCACGGGACACAGGGAGTGCAGCACGGCCTCCTCCTCCTGGAAGGGCTTCTTCTGCACACACTGGACCTTCCGGCTCTGCTGGCCCCCAGCGCACGACTTGCTGCACACGCTCCATTCGCCGGGCAGCCAACTTTAGTGAAAAAATAAAACCACTTTCAGTGCAGCCAAGATCTTGCACTGTTTCTTCTAAAACAATTACTGTGCAGGTTGAACCATGGAATGAAACCCCTTAGATCCTTCGCAGAACCATTCAGGGCAACTGGTTCTTTTGTCTGTTGCTTCTATAGGTTTTGAAGCCAAGCACAAATGTGGCTCTGCTAAGAAACACATTTAATCACCTCACACTTTTAGGAAAAGCATATTCCTGCCTCCTGCATGGGAAGACACACATGCCATTTTAGTATCTAAGCAATTAATCCAACAAACTTACTGGTTATCTTATGTGTCGGGCCTCTCCTAGGCACTGGAGTTGGTAAAATGAATGAGTAAGGGTTCTTTTCCACAAAGAAATCTACAACAGGGTGAAGGTGTGTGTGTATGAACAAATTCACTTTCTAAGTGCTGGAATCACAAAAACGAGGCTAGTGGAGGGTGATTAGTTTGGAGACTGTGGAGTTGTATGCAGGAGAGATGGTCCAGTTGCAGGCTGTCTATAGAGGGCGTTTCTTACTGGGCAGTTTCCCAAACTGCTTTTCTTACTAGTCATAGCATTCATCAATGGATTTGACATCTGGGGGTTGTCTGTTTGTTTGTTTATTGCGGAACTGCGGATCTAACTCAGGCCCTTATGCATCCAAGGTTGGCACAGTACCACTTGAGCTAAATCCCCAGCCTTTGGATTTGACATCTGACTTTTTATTATTTATGCAAACATTAGCACACCACTTTTTTTTCATAGAAATTTGAGACTTGCTGTATATTTGAAAGGTCATCAATGGAAACTATTAATCAGTACTTTTTAGAATCAGTTTTGTTTTCTGGCCAAATGAAACTCACTAATGAGTGATAAAAAAGTGGGGAAAAGATAATACAGATGTACTTGATATACATTTCTGTCATAGCAGCAGTGCTTAAAACTGATTGCAGATTACACACATTCTGTCATCTAGAAAAAACAAATCAATGAGACCAATATATTTTGAGTCTTAGAACTTTTCCCCCTGATTTTCCTCACAGTGCTCACATGTGAAATTAAAGTTGAGATAATTATGCACAAGGTTGTAGGGTTATGTGTATTCTTAAAATACCTCATAGCCCATACTCTCCTGTTTAAAATAATGATTAGAATAATACCTCATATAATTATGTGTATTTTACAAGATGTGGAGAAAATATATAGTTTCAATATTTGCCTTAAACAATATTTTTACACTAAAGTCTCTCTCTTTATGAGACAAAACATCATGAGTTTGTACAAGCATTAGAAAAAGCCTACCACAGACTTTTCGTATAGCGTATATGGCTCTCCATGTTCAAGATTTGGGCTAATTCTCTTCCTAACCTCCTGTACTGCTGCTTCAGAGCCCAGACCCCACCCAGTCCATTTTACCCCTGATTAGTTTTTGTCTACGATTTTACAGAGCATCTCAATTCAACCCAGTTACTTCTGTGTATATTCATCTCTTCCTGTGGGCTCACTGACAGCAAGAATTGTGTGTGAGTCATACTCAACCCAGCTCAGGGCCTGGCATTCAGCAAGTGTTTATGACATGACTGATACATGTGAAAGTAAGAGTTAACTCAGATAAATTCTGTTGTCCTTAAAGTTCTTCCAGTTTACCTGCTGGACCTTTTTTTCTAGTATATCCCTAGGTAAGTGATCCTTTAAAGGCTCCACTCTTCCAGCAGAAAATATCAAAACATAAACAAGATGGAGAAAATAGGAAAGGAACAGAAGATCCTACCCATCTCTACTCTGCACAGCCCACAAAGGGCTGCTCTACTTTTAATTAGCAAGTTTATTCCACACAGAATATCCTTTCTATTGGAGTTAGTCATGAGAAAGTATTAGGAGAGGGCTGTGCCCCTGGCATATGTCCTCACATGTAAATCAGGTCCCTTTCTTTGGCTGGCTGGAATAAGCAGTGATAGGAAGAAGGCTTGTGATCAGAAACCTCAGTCAAGTTTACTGATGGTCTCTACACATCCATAGTCATCACCACTACCTGCAGAGGAGATTTTCCCACAGGGGCTGAGAGTGCTTGTGATAATTACACCTTAGGGTCCTGAGATCTAGATATTTCTTGGCAAAAGAGGAAGGAGAATCTACAGGAACATCCCTCTCCATCTCTTTTTTTTGTGTGTGATTAATACAGCTGGTTCCAAATCTTACAAGAAAAACTGAATTGACAATGACACACATGGGACTAATGGGTAGATGAAGTCCAAGAGGATTATGACAAATACACTATTAGTTTCAAGAAAAAAAAATCCATACATGTAAAGATTTTGTAACATGATTGCATCACCATAACCAAAACACTGCTTATTAAGATGATCTGAAACACTGGTGAATGTGCCACTACTTTAGAAGAAGCTCTGTCCATTTATATAAAAACACTTGGCAGAAGATAAGTCACATAAGAAGAGACTGCAGTTGGCTGGGAGATTTCTTCAAGTTCGCATCCAAAGATGGTGTGGCTAAAACCAAGCCAAGAGCAAACCCACTGAACGCCCCAAGACCACCACCAGCCGGGGAGTTGCCACTTGGCTTGTGTCTCTATTTTTTACTTCGCTACTGTGTAATTTGCACTGGGGTTTCATGGTCTGCATAGTATTATGTTTTTTACATTCTTGGACAATTTACATAAAGGCTAAGCCTACAGCTACATGTAAATTTAACTAGCACAGCATTGTGTGTTATTTAAATATCTGTTTGATTCAGTTCTGAGATGTATTCACAAGTTAAAAATAAGAGACCTGTGTCCCAAGTTTGCATTGTCAGAAAGTCAAGCAAGTGTCCAATGAAAACTTACATTTTTCAAGTCATAATTCAACCTCCAAGATCCTCCTTTCCACTTATCTGTTAAGTACTGCATCTACTCTTAAACTCCTTTCAACCAGAAATACTGAAAGTAGGTCTTTTGTTATCTTATACTAACCATAAAGGCATCAGAGCACAAATATCAGCAGAAAGACATTTCCACATGACTTACTAGGCTGGGCAGGAGAAAGCATTGCATATTTTGGGTTCAGTTGCTGGCTTGGTTCTTATATTGCAGAACGAAGAATTAACTTGAGTATTTTGGTCTTGTAAGCAAATGGCCTTTATACTTTTGTAACCTAATAAGACATCAGAAGTTATAAAGTAAAAATTACAGATAACCAATTGAATTTGATTTCCAAGTTTAGCTTCAGGTTTACCAACATTCGGATACTCTATTAAAGATATGAAATCTAAATACTTTCAGAAAATACTTCCTCCCCCCCATTACCAGGGGTTGAACCTAGCGCCTACCCACTGAATTATATCCCCACTCTTTCTTTATCCATTAAGAGAGAGTCTCGTCAGTTCTCTAAGCTGCCTCTGCTCAAACTTGAAATCTTTAGGGGTGCACCACCATACCAGCTGAAAATACCTCCTTTTGATACAACTGCCACTACTCTGAATTCCATTTATTCCTAATATGATAGATTTTGTAGATTCTTAATATTCAAGAGATAGATTTTAGTGCTTATAAAATTATATCACTTTTTGCAAACAGAAAAACGGGAAAGGGAAATATCCCAGAAAGCATTAGCTCATTTGTACACATATAATGAAAAATGTTTCTTATAGAAAAACCAATGGTGAATGGTGTGTGGAAATCTAAGGCTCCACTTTCTCATGAAGCATTTTATACTTGCACAAAAGTATAATGTTCTCGCATGCAAAAGGTTGAACTCTGTGTATTTATACCTCAGCTAGGGTTCTGTATTACTGGCACCTCCCTGTCATGTTTTAGTACTTATTTCAAAACTTCTATCAGAGGCATAAATTTTTTTGTGTGAGCAATTTTTATTACAGCGTTTGAAATCAGGAAAGCTGCCTCTCCTGTGACCTGTTTACACGGTACTTTCCCTTAAAATGGAGTCTGAGAGATGATAAAAGGTCAGTCTGGCTGCAAGGATTAGTGATCAATCCTACTCCTTAGATTGAAGCAGTTTGGCTTTTGGGAGCACAAATCAAAGTCATACTGGAATTCTCTGTAGTAATGGGGCATTTCCAGAGAACTTGCTCATCTGGACCTTCTTGTGTGCCTAGTGCATGGCAGGATCTGCCAATCATGTGAAGGGGCTGCTAAATCAAGGCAAGGAGAGTTCCACAACATGCTTGTCTATTCCCACCTTGCCTAGATTTATCCCCCTGAGCAGAAAATGCACCAAATGTCTCCTTCCCAAGGCACTGTGGCCTTCCTGGAACACTAAGAAGCCATTGGAAATATTCTCTAAGGACAATGATATATGAGAAACTGCTCACAATCTGAGACCAAGCAGAAAAGAAACAAGTGTAAAGATACATCTCTATCATATCTGTTCCCTAACAATAGTATAGAATGATTTATGGTTTGTGTGTGGGACTGCCAGACATATATAGTTGTATACACATAGGAAAAAGATAAAATGATAGGGGCCAAAATATTAACGTTGGCTATTGCTGACTGAAGAATTAGAATAGGGACTGTTTCTCTTCTTCATAGCACACTGGCCTTAACTATTAATAAAATGCACTAAATTATTTGTGCATGTATGCGTACATGTGTGTGTATTTTGTTAAGTAGCACGTAGACCTCACAGACTTGAGAACCTCATTTCCTGACCTTCGCTCTAAGAGGCCTGTGTACTTAGTGGGATGAGCCCATTAGGAGAGGTCACTGTCCCTGATGCCCTAATAGAAGAAAATGAGCCCCACACCTTCATGCTTTGGTTTCATAGCCCTAGAGTTGAAATTTCACTCTCCCCCAACCTCCGAAAGGCTAACTACCAAAGGACACATGTGACAACTAACCTAAGGATGGGTGACATTTTCAATACCCAATGAAATGCCCTTTTCCTGCTTACTAAGGTGGGGTTGCTGGTCTCACATGGATCCCATTTCCTGCTGAGCAGCTCACTGACTTTCCCCCAGGGCAAACAACCCCGTGGGCCCGAGACACCCTTCTGAGTGTTCCTGCTCCTCTTCACCCTGCCTTGTACGTCCCAGAGGGAGGCTTATGTGGGGGAAGCTGGTAGTGGGGGAAATCGAACGGTAACCTGAAAATCATATGGATATTTAGAGAGACATAACTATGTGCTTATATTTATACATTTATAAATAAATGTAGTTTATCTAAGTTCCCGATGTGCAACGTTTTGGTTTTGGTGGTCCAAGGGATTGAACCTGAGCTACAGCCCCAACCCTTTGTTTTTGATTTTCAGGCAGGATCTTGCTAAGTTCCCCAGGCTGGCCTCACACTTGAGATCCTCCTGCCTCTGCCTCCAGGGATGTGCAACTTCTCTGCGTCAGTTGTGGCTGATTTGAGCTTTGTGAGAATCAGTTGGTTTTTTCATAGGAAAATCCTTGAATTGTATGATATTTTCTTTTTACAGAGATCAAGTCCATGAAAGATGGTTCTCTGCTGGCTTATCAATACCACACAGTGTTACAGCGGTGTCGTGTGAATGAACCAGTTTTGGAAGACACAGACATGGAACATAGAATCTGCAAAGCCACTACCTCCTCCACAGGAGACGGAGCAGGCAGCCTGCACGGTACTCCAGGTGTGCTGCTGTCTTTTGGGGGCCGACTGGGTTCCGTTCGTGGCCTTGGGAAGGGCGTACTTCCAAGCTATCCCTGGATTTTTGCCTTGCATCAGAATCTGGACAGTGTGAGAAAGAATCAGATTCAAGTAGAGGTCAGACCCTGGAATTCTGCAAATGTTGCTACACATTTTAATGATACCTGCATGTCATTTTTATCTTAAAGTCAGTTCAATTCATTGTTCCTAAGTACGCTTTATGTTGATTTCGAGTTTTCCCATGGCACTTGAAAACACATACATTAAAGGAGCAAAGTTGTAATTTAGGCAGAAATTAAAGAGCAAAAAATAATTATTATTTGTAATGAGCAAGGAATTTTCAGCTCTAGATCACACATGTGCACACACCCACTCACACATTTTATACTAAAATGAAAGACAGTTCTATTGCTGTATGAATTTTAATGTTCATTTAAATTTGAATGCCAAGCACAAAATACACACATAGTGCTATCTTACAGATAATAGGTGAACCTCGTCTATCTATTTATATGATCATCCTGGGCCACAAACTACACTCTCTCCTGAGTCCCAGTAGAGGCTGAGCCCAGGAACAGTGCTCAAAAAAAACCACGGGACTCCCAAGCAGGGATATCTGTCCTCAGCCCTACAAGCCAAATGGGTTTCCAGTGAAATCTTTGAATAGAATTTTCACAAAGAGAATATATCTGTTGACTGTGTCCGAGGCTGCACAGGTAAGAAGAAAAGAAATACAGTCAGAATCATGGCTTGGTAATGTCTGTTCAGGAACAGATTTAACCTTGACAAGACAAGAACTCAGTAGATACCCAACCCTTTAGACTCTGACTAGAACTAGAAGAGCAACCTTGTGTCAGGTACTTCCCAGGTATCCGACACTCCATTGGGCCTTTCCTCTGTGTTAGCTCAAAACACTTCTCCAACAGCTCTGATGGGGCTGCCTCCTTTCTCACTGAGAAAGAGGGGTGTGGAATGTGTACAAGATCACACACTTGAAACTAAAAACAAAATAAACCAAAACAAAGGCCAGGCACAGTGGCTCACACCTGTAACCCCACCCCACTCGGGAGGCAAAGGCAAGAGGATTGCTGTGAGTTTGAGGCTAGCCTGGGCTACATAATGAACTGAAGGCCACCTGAACTATAAATTGAGTCCCTGTCTCAAAAATCTAAAAATAAACAAAAACACATGTAACTAGGGAGTGAGCTTAAACAAAACCTCCCCAGGGTGCCTAAACAGCACAATACATCACCTTGTTTTGGACTGGAGGGGATGCCTCATGTTTGATGCCCTCTTTTCTTAACTATTTTTTTCCTTCTACTTCACCCTCAAAGCATGAATATAAATAACTGGTTTCCTCCTGCTCCTGGTCTTGTGGAAAACTCTTTACCACCAGAACTGGGCATTCATGCTCAAGAGCCAAAGCAGATTGCTAGTTAAAAATAGAAGCCCTTGGCTCAGTCTCTGTCTGGGGTGATCTTACCTCAATTAAAGTTGAGTGAGTGGCAGCTGTTCAAGGACCAGCACTATCCAGACTATTCTTCAGGATGCTACTGACTGGTTCTACTTTGCTACTAGTTTAAATGTCTTGGAGAATAAATTCTTAAGATTTCATGTTGTGGGTATCAATTTATAGGGCCAAATTTTGATACCTCTCAGAATTAAGCAAAATGATAAATATCTATTCCCTGTACCTCATCCAAAACAAAACCAAAATACTACAGGTAGCACCATTAAAATGGACAGATATCTGTTGTCATCGGTTGTTAATGAAAATCCTTTTCCTAGAAATCTTAGTGTTTTTGTTTTGTTTTGTTTATTTAAGACAGGGCCTTGCTGTGTAGTTCAGGATGGCTCTGAGCTCACTATGCAGCCCAGGCAAGCCTCGAACTCAGCAATCCTCCTGCCTCTACTACCCAAGTGCTGGGATAACAGGAGTGATTCTCCACACACAGCATTATGGGTTGTGGTACCAGGGATCAAACTGGGGACCTTGCACTTGAGAGGCAGACACTGGAACACTGAGCTAAATCCATGGCCCTGAAGGTCTTAGTTTTGAGGATCTCTTTAGTCTTCATTCCTCATTTTTGCACAGCATTTCTTAGAATCTCATGTTTGATTTAATATTCACACATTTGGAATAAATATTAAGCTGCCCTTGCTTGGTGTCCTGCAGTGTTTCCATTAATGTTTTTATATGGCATTAAATAAACATGAGCACATTAGTATCTTATATATGATCAAACTAGAATTGTGAGAGTAGTCTCACATTCAGAAGATAATCTCACTCTAATTTCTCTTTCAATTAAAGCAGTTATCACAAAGATAACACTTACGGTTGCTATTTTCCTTGTGCACCAGAAATGCAGAAGTCTTGTAGGGAAGGAAATAAGGCTGTGCACCACATCTATTATGTATGATGATAATGAACGGGTGAAATACATGAGATTTGCAGTAAGCTCAGCAGGGAGAAGTGGGGTG
The DNA here is from genome assembly GCA_004025085.1 of Thryonomys swinderianus. Taxonomy (NCBI): domain Eukaryota; kingdom Metazoa; phylum Chordata; class Mammalia; order Rodentia; family Thryonomyidae; genus Thryonomys; species Thryonomys swinderianus. The sequence goes on from PVIC010010480.1 coordinate 21,192, forward strand.
ATATTCCACTGCAGTATAGTCAAATCACACAGGAGACAAACTTCTCAGCAAGTGCTACAGGGAAAGAAATGTGCTTACCTCCGATTTCTGGAGCCACCCAATCCCCCCACTTAAACTGCGTCCTGATTTCCATGTCATCATTACAAATGCAAAAGAAATGCAAAACAATATTACTTTTTGCCATCTGAGCTTTCAGGACTTATGTTCTGGTGGTTTAAGAGTGCCTTAACAAATTTTCCAACACCTTATACTCTATTCCATCTTTGAGACAGACTATGGATCCTTGGATGTGGTTTCACTGCAAATATTTTTAAGTATTTGGGTAAAGAAAAAAAGATCCACTTAAGAACAAAATTAGCCCAAAGATAAAGGTGTCATCACTGTTGAGTTTCCCCAGACCTTTAGTCAAGTCAACCCTAAAAAATGATTAATGCTACCAAAATGAAGGGTCTGACATAATATTCCATCATCAAACCTGCCCCCACATCTGTATCCATAGACTCCTCCCTTTTTGACACCGGATGTTCCATGCTGCCTCCTAAGACCATGTCCTTCACTGTGTGTCACATCCCATTTTACTTTAAGTATAGTATCACTACTATAATCACCCCCATCTTCTGACCCTTACTAAAATTTCCGTTTAGTGGTTCATCCCATTAGCATTGTCATGCTACCATATTTTTCATCCTAAGACAAAACATTATCTTAATTCTGTACGTCCCTCTATCTCATGCCCTATTTCTGTTTCCCTCTGTAACAAGAACAACAAAAAAATCCCCTAGGTTGTTTCCTTATTTTCTTCATGTTTTTTCTCCGATCCTCCTCTGCATTACATCTTTGGAATTGTTTAAGGGTACCTTGTCACACCAAATAATTACTTGTCCTCTTCGTTTTCAGCCAGTCACTAGCATTAGATGTAGCTGATCACCCACTTTTTTTCTGCCATCAGAACCTCATGATGGTTTTTTCCACCTCCACTGAACTCTATCCCTACCTTCTTTCACTAAATCCTCCTTGTGTCATATCCATTCAGTGATGTCATATCCATTCGGTGACCTCCAGGTCAAAGCAAATTTAAACTCGTCCACATGGGGCAAATGGCTCCCATATGGGACATACAGCTTCTGGTCTTCACATACACTGACTCAGCTGCCTAAATGGAATCCACACATGAAAGTGTGAAAGTACATCCAAGGGCTGCACTGGCCTTATCATACTCCCTATCCTCAGGAAGTGCGTTCCTCCTCAGCACTCACAGTCCTTCCGCTGCTCAGGCTAGGGCGTCATCTTAGAATCACCTGGCCCTCTTTGTTTTGTTCCCAATCTACCTGTAGTCACCTGGAGAATCATCCATCCCTACTTTCATCTGACTCAGTTCTTATTACTTGTTACTGCCACTGCTGTCATGTCTCTTCTGACTTCCACGATGAGGACAGTCATAAATGCACTTGAGGCAGGAGGAAAAATCACACCCTCCGGCAAAGAGCTGAAACAGACTCCCACGTAAAAATCATCCAGTGACAGACAGCTAACAGCTTAGGCACTGAGCACTTCAGTGCACAAGCAGAAATCTGATCATGCTGAGACAGTAAAGATAGGAGTCACTTGACCACCTAAAGTGGCGGTGGTCCCTGTAACTTAATTAACAAAGTATCTCAGTAACGATTTGACCCAAGAAGCCACAAAATAATAAAAATGAAATATCTCTTCTTGAAGTTTATTCTATTCCTCACAAAGGGACAAATGCTTTATGATGTTTCCTACCCCTCTTCCCTGGTAATTGAAAGGAAAATCTGAAAAGATCCACAGAGAAGTAAAATGTTAGAGCTAAGAGAAAGAACAGCACTAAACAGAATATCTAAAGCAACAGGGGAATGAATTCACTTCATAAGTATCAAGTAATAAGGGATTTTTATGTATCTGGCCAAAATGCAAAGAAGATGCTCATGGAAGTGCAACATTAAATTAGTAGCTCACAAAACAGAGTAGGTGGCTGTGTGTTCTTTTAGTGTTAAAGCCAGTAGCTTATGCACCATATTGTTCAGGTGTATTTGTTAACACATTCAGTCAATGTCTCAATAGATAAAAGCTCTTCAGCTTTACAAAGTGAGATGACCCAAGGCTTGACTTTAATGGCTACACGGCTATAATTGACAACTAGAGTTTCATGTGTAATAAAAGGCAGAAATCTGCCTTCAGAATTTATTTTAGCATCAGTTCATAAAGGCCTCTTAAAGAATTAAAACAACATGCACAAAGGCCAACTATATGAAAAATGAGAATGTGGGCCGGAGATTTAGCTCAGTGGTTCCAGCGCCTGCCTTGCAAGAGCAAGGTCCTGAGTTCAATCCCGGTAACCACATACAGTGCTGGGCACGATGACTCACACCCACCAGCAATCAATACCACATGCCACAGTGCTGGGTGTGGTGGCTCACGCCTGTAATCCCAGCACTCGGGAGGCAGAGACAGGAGGATTGCTGAATTCGTGGTGGCTTGCCTGGGCACCATAGTGAGCTCAGGGCCAGCCTAAACTACAAAGCGAGACCCTGTCTCAAAAAAAAAAAAAAGAATGTACCAACTTATAATTCTATTTCATTTGATTCTCAATGTAAGATAGCCTCCGTCCTTTACTTTAGCCTGTATTTTTCCCCTTTATTTAGTTTATAAGTACATTTTAGGTATATGTTATGATCACATTCATCACTGAGAATTTGTCTGTACATGATATATCTTGATTTTTATTTTTCCCATCTCCCTGTCCTCCCTTCACTGCCCCCCATACATAAGCTTTATTTCTGTTTTTTCCTTTTACCATCATTTTTTTCTCTTTTCCTTCTTTACTTTCCCTTGCTCCTTCCCTCAGTTCCCCTTCCCCTTTGAACATTTTCTTCCTATTTCATATTACCTATCCTACATTCTGGACCTCATTTACACCATTAATTTCTCACACGAGGGAAACAATACAGTATTTATACATCTGTGTCCTATTTTACTTATGAGTATGGCCTTGAGGTGCAGCCATTTAGCTTTAAATGCCTGAAGTGTTCTTTATGGCTGCATAGTACTCCATTTTATAGGGAAAAAACCCCCACATTTTATTTATCCATTCACCAGTTAGTTGTAGGGCTTTTGGGCTATTTCCAAGATTTAGCTGTTACAAACTGTGCTGCTAAACACATGGGTGTGAGCATGTTGCTTTTTATCCTGCAGAGAGGAAGGAAGTACCCAGAGCAGAGCACAGAGCAGCTATCTTCTGTCTTACCACTGGATATTTCCAAATCGGTTGTCCTCTGGAAATAAGACCATCTACCTAACTCACAGAATCTCTGTGGGTCTCTTCTGTCCTCACAGAGACTGAATCTGGTCAGAGACACCAACCCTATCCTCAGGAACAGCTATCTAATTAGGAGGCCCAGTGCTAGTCAAAACCTTAAGAGCTCATCAGAACAGGAGAAGGTCTTCTGGGAGCAAACTTATGAGTGCAACTTTCTAAATGCCATGGCCATGAAACCTCATGGCCTGCTCTTAAAATCCAGGATTTTCTCTCCTGTATCACTTGTAAGACACAATTTATAATTTTTCAACTTTTAAATGACACTTTGGCCCCTGTCTTCAAGGATGGACTGTGACCCCCAGTTTGGTGGCTTTGTTTGTGCACAAGTAGCCTGTGGGACTGTCACCATCACCATAACCATAGACAGCATAACCACAGGCAGGCAGCGTTGGAGAGCGGTGTGGACCCAACGTGAGTCCAGCTTCCTGGAGGGGTGCTGAGGCCTGACCTCAGGCAGTGCGTGTCTTCAGTGTGACAGGACCCACCGCTCTCGCCTGTGTGAAGGCCTTTCTAGTGGCGACCTTGTCAGGGATAGTCAGGTGCTCTACTCAGCACTTTGGGAGAAAACCAACGTGTTCCAGGGGCACCACATCCTTGCCATCAGGACACATCACACTAATGCCACGTGTGACGTGTGTGTGTGTGTGTGTGTTACCAGAAAATGAACGCAGGGTCTCCAGACTGAACTATTACCCTTTTAAAACTGTTTTTGAATTTTTGAGACAGTCTCATGACATCCCTCAGTTACCCAGGATGGGCTTGAACTTGGAATCATCCTCTTGCCTCAGCCTTCCCAGGGAGCTGGGAGTACAAGCGTGTGTCACAGCAGCCCACCACAATAGTGCCACTTTTGAACCACCTCACATTGCACGTCAGACAATCTATATACCCAAGCTGTTAAATGCACAAATTTGGAAAGACCACCAGTGATTCAGCCTACTTAACTGGCCTTAGTCCAGAGGATTTTCCAGCCAACTGGCACTGGGTCACTAATTTTCAGCTGGCAAGCCACCTCCGTAAATGCTTCCAGGTCCTCAGCAGAACTGTTTAATGTCTACCTTTAACACACGAACCACCTGACTTCAGACACAACACTCACAGCTTCTGACCGCAGGGTGCAGAGTTATAAAATTTACAGCTTCTTAGGCTAGAAAACCACAAAACGGACTGGAACCTACCAACTTACCACCGAAGGAGGGGGAGGCAGTTTCTGCCTAGGGCACTCAGAGTTAAAAGAGAAGAAACTCAGAGCAATCAATCAGAGCCACACACCTTTGTTTCACTTGCACTTTTAGAATTAAAACTCTAAATTCCTTCAACCAGCTTTGTATTTGCTTCATGCTTCATTTAAAAAAAAATTGTCCTAATTTTCCACTGGAAGTCAGTTTTTGAAGATTGGCTTTTTATGTAACGCATGCTGAAAATGCACTTCTTGTCTACCATCATGTGTCCGATTGCTTTACAGACAATATGAGTAAGTGGTGTTGAAGGTTTTCTGCGTGCCAGGTAAAGCACTACAATGCATTCTCTCATTTCACTCTGACATGGACATTGGGAAAGGCCTCTGTCAACCTTCCAGTCACGCAGCTTCTGAGGTGACAGCACTGTGAGCAGCAGCACGGGACCCAACTCTGGGGTGTCTGGACTTCCCCAACTCAGCTGAGATACTGTCTAGGAATTTAATTGAAACCGTTAAACACCATGTTCTCTCTTGGAAAGATTTTTATCACTGGAATGCGACATGCAAAAATACATGAGTGTTGATACTGTGTCCAAGCTTGAGGGCTAGACTTCTTTAGTACGCTATTATCAAATGTAGGCACAGGTAATTCTTAATCTCTTTGATCCATTTCCCCCGCAGTTGTTTAAGTGTCTTAATTTCATTGCTGTTTGAACAACTGAAACACAATAGCCTTTACTGATTGGTCTTTCCTTGATAAATCTCCAACTGCGCCATATGATACACATCTCAGAGAAGGAGTCTTGTGGTGTGGATTTGTGTTTTTGTAAGTTCATGTGGTTTTTGGAATCCTTTGTGGTGTTAAAAACCAGCCAGTTTTCTTGCTTCACTCTTGTTTGCTTCAAAGCTTGAAGAACACGACCAGGTATCATCACTGCTATTAGGTGTGAGTGAGTGGGACTTGACAAGTGACAGTAACACCAAGTCGTGATCAGGGCCTTGGAACTGCATCAATGAAGCAGTTCAAAGGTGTGGCTGATGTACCGAATCTCCACTGTGTCCTCATCCAACTCGGCAATACTCCTCAGGGAAACGGTGTTCTCCAACCCATCACAGAGTATTTGCTATGAGTTAACCAGGGGCCCCGACTTCAAACAGCAAATGGCCATCTCTAGACAAATGATGTGCCATCGTGGAAACACCATGGGCTCGTCCTCTCGCATCTCTGTTCTATCTCATCTGTTCTGAATTAATTCCCCATTACTTCCTTGCCTCTTCAGTATTTTGTGTCTTCACTCAGCCCATGCTACTTGGCCCATCTCCTTCCCCTGCACGGATCTTATCTGGAGATACATCTTTACTCACTCCAGCTCCTTCGCCGTGGGGAGAATTCAGCCAGCGGGGTTGAGAGGAAGGAGCTAGATGAGAAGGTAATTAATACTTTGTCAACAACGCTCGCACACTGTCATCTCATTGATCAATGTGCCTGTCCACCTGGTCCCCAGCCACCCCATCATCTCCTTTTGCCAAAGAGTGGAAGAAGTTGTTTATTACAGTAATTTTCTTTAGATGTCTTTTCCTGCCTTGGAACTAGCTGGGGGATAACCTATTTCTCACCCAGTGTGGTTGTAAGAGTGGCTGCCTTTCTGTCTCAGGAACCTCCCTCTCTACACTATCAACAAGGAATGGGCTTTCAAAGAGTTAAACACCCCCTTCTGCCACCCAGCACAGGGGAAAAAAGATCCCTAACATAAAGAAGAGCCATTAGTTTTTAAGACTTTCTTCTGAAAAAAAGCAATGCTGTAAAAATGTAGGTGATCAAATTTCAGCTACAGAAGAGCAACAACCTGTGTTATCATGTCCTCCTGAATTGCTCTGTTTATCAGACAGGATGAAGTCATTTTATAATGAAACACTCAAAATAATTTCCTCACTTACACTCCAACCACATGACAGTTTGATAGAGACTATGACTAGGTTACTGTTATGTGTATATGTGTGTAAAAGAGAACAAAACTGAGACAAATTGAAGGTGGAGGAGACAGAAAGGGCACGAGCAAACGAGAAGCTCACCCTCTTCTGAAGAATGTGTCTTCTCTAATGCACACCTGAGCTGATCATGGAATCAAAGAATTGGTGTTTTAATTCATATTGTCAATCCTAAACTTGGCCATGAAGCATGCCTCATGCACAGTGCTTGTTTAAACAAAGAATGGAGTTGATAACCTTAAATTACCTACCCTCAAAATTTCAAAATGAAGAAAACATTATTTCCAACCATACTGACAAAGCCAGGTACATAAACAACCTCAGTTTAAATGACTGTTTTTCAACCAGTTCACATGTGAATTTTAACTCTGACTCCAAGTTTTACATTTCTATCATTTCAGAATTCAATGCCTGCACCACACCTTCCAATACACAAGCTAAATTTAAAACAGTGACCAATACATAGGACTCTTAACATTACTGAAATATAAATATGAATTTAAATCTTTCAGATGATTAACAAGTACATGAGTTCAGTGATAGAAATTTTAGGTTTTATGCCAGGATTACATGGTACAGAATTAGGTAGACAGAAATTATCTAGTTTTGTAAAAACTGTGTCTGTAGTGATCTCAGAAGGCCTCTTATTGCCAAATCAATATTTCTTTCTCTTTGTGCTGTAGCATGTGTATAGGAATAATAATTTTTTCCTTGTGCAATGCAGAAATACCATTTATATCTATGTGTGTGTGTGTTTCAAAACAGAAACTTGATTGATGACCTTAAATAATGCCTAAAGAACATAGGACCTAAGACAATCATACAAATCCTTGAGTATCCTTAACAATTTCCTTGACCACTGAGGAAATCAGTGAGACCAGCACTGTTTAAACTGATGTTCACCTGTTACAAATATGGAAACCATGCAAAACCACGGATCCAAGGGGAATGTCTGACTATAATACAGGAGGCATTTCTCAGTTGGACTGGTTCATGACTTAGTGATAACAGTGAAAGTCTGCTTTCCATTTAGTTTAAACTTTGAGCTTCCCATGAAGACAGCTTAAAGTTCTGACATATAAAAATAACTAGAATCAGAAGACACTTTTATTTGGTGTCAGGCCATGCTCTGATTTCTTGGGGTTAACTGATAGCAGTCAGTGACTCCCAGGATTGCATTTCTCTGCTTTGCATTAGAAGATACCCAAAAACATGTGGAAAGATCTGGTAACACCTCTTCCCACCCCATCCTGAAGACAAACTCGCCTCCCAGCTTGAAGTGAGTGTGAACTAAGTGGTTGGCAACTTCCTATGGTAAATTATTCACACTGGGAAAGGTAAGTACTTTAGTAAGCATATTGATTCCCCAAATACATTTTAGGATATCAAATTTCATCACATTAAATGCAATTCACTGTATTTAACTTCAAACTGTAAGGTTTTGAGGCCAGTTTTTTTGGGTTTTTTTTTTTTTGCTTTTTGAGACAGGGTCTCGCTTTGTAGTTCAGGCTGGCCCTGAGCTCACCATGGTGCCCAGGCAAGCCGCCGTGAACTCAGCAATCCTCCTGTCTCTGCCTCCTGAGTGCTGGGATGACAGGTGTGAGCCACCATGTCCTGTATTGTGGTATGCGATGTTGATTGTTGGTGGGCATGTCTCCACGCCCAGCATTATATGTGGTTTCTGGGGATCGAACTCAGGTCCTTGTACTTGCGAGGCAGGCGCCGGAACCACTGAGCTAACCCTCCGGCTCTTGAGGCCAGTTTTAAGAAATGGCAGTTTTTTTAAATTGAATTCTTTATTGGTACAATTTATATACATCTCAAAATCATGTATAACATTGGGGAATTTGTACCAGTATATGCCACAAGTTAATTCTCATTTTTACCCATATCCCTACCCACCCACACCTCCTCCCCCCCTTTATACATGCTCTTTTCTTTCTGTATCATATTTATTCCTTCCCCTCATCACATTCCCACACCAAGTTTCCTATAGAAATTTCCCACTCTATAAAAGCTGTCCTACTTTCTAGAGCTCATTTGCATCTACAGGTGTTCATGCCAAAGAGAAGATCCGGAAATTGTCTATCTGTGATCTGTTGATTTCACTTATTAGTATATCCTCCAGGTATCTCCATTTGCACCTAAATGGATCAATCTTGTCATTCTTTATGGCAGAGTAATACGAAATGGCAGTTTTTAAAACGTCACAGAAGCCCAGGGATTTCAGATAACTTCCAGGATACCATGGAGCAAGGAGAGACTGGGGTCGGGTCGCAGGCTCCTCCCTTTGGTGAGAGATGTTTAAATTTGCTCTACTTCTTGCCTGGATGTAAAGTGCTTCAATTTTTAAAATGACTCCACTTTCTAAGTGAATGAATTTTTTCATAGGACAACATTCACATGTGTTTTTTACAATGGTATAGATACTGTGTCATTGTGAAAGCTACAGAGATTGTAAGTCATCAACTGATAGACAATGCCATAGGATATACTGGAAGACATTAGTATGGCCTAAGAAAATTTTTACTGATGTGGAATCTGGGACCTAAATAATTTAAATGATTCATCCAAAGTCATACAATAGCTGATATGTTATTACCAACTATTGATATCAGTGCTCCCTGCCTGACCCATAATGCTTTCAAAAAACAATAGGATCATGTATCAAAAACTCGTACTGTACATTCACTGAGACTTGAGGCCAGAAAGTTTGGGCAGCATAATTTGTATCTCAACCATTGGTATGTCTTCAGGTGTAGCACAGGGCTGGGTCCCACAGGGTGGGCAGCAAATACTCAACTATTTTATCAGACACTGAGGATAAATAAAGGGAAGAAAACTGCTTCAATAATAGTGACCTAAATCAGCACCTAGCAGGGTGGTTGAAGACGGAAGGTGCAAAGATACAAAGACAATATGATGTAATATCTATGAGTGGGAGACACAGAAGACTTGTCCTCACAGTGCCATTCTGATGAGTCTGGACAAACACATCCTTTTGCTGAATTTTACACTATAATAAGAACTTAGGGAACAGGCAGTAATTTTAAGTGGCCAGAAGAGTGTTTTTGTTCAAAGTCATATACTTTCTGTGGAGAGAACATCAGTTTTCATTTTGGTAGGTTCCCACACACTGATTTCAGCCTCCCACAGGATTGTAAAACATATTCAACATATTTTTATATTGGAGTGAACATATTTTTGGCTTCAAAACTATTCATTTTGGTTCAACTCATAGCTGTCCTATGGAAAAGTGTATGAACTCTACTTAACTTCCTTTAAAGAATAAAGCCATGGATCCCTTGGATATTAAGATACAGTCTAGTACTAGAAAAATGTAATTAGTTATTGTAACTTCAGGTTTGTAAAATAACTGTGTCCTCTCAGTTTTGGAGAGATATAAAGATATGATTAAAACTGATCAGAAATTTGATGACCTCTTGAAAATGATAGAGTGCACTTAAGTATTAAAGGCATTCGTCTAGAAGAAAAAATAGACATCATATTCTAACTGAATTTGATTTTTTTAGCTTCAAATATACTTCCAATTTTTTAATGAAACCATTACTCTTAAAAATACAAATAAGGAATATCGAGTTAATATGCAAGTTTCCTTTTAGACTGTTTTCTGACAGGTCATATGTCTAGGATATTATGCTTTAATTACTCTATAGATAAAGAACATAAAGAAGTCTGGAAAACACTAGCCAATCAAAAATGAGTTTACTCCTCCATAATATAAAACTATAATTTTATATTATAAGATGTTACTGTAGGTATTATGAATAATTAAAAGTATTTTAAACTAAAATACATATCCAATCAAACCTATCATACATTATGACTTTATTTAAACCTATTATTTTTCATTACCTGTTTTTATCATGTTATAAAATGTAGTTGTGAAAAGACAGCTTGTTGAACCTGATCAATTTTAGAGAACTATACCCCCAAATGAGGCCATTTCCTAAAAATGACTGTGAAGTATCAGGAAAAAATTTGTACCTAGGGAATGACTCAAGGGTTTAGTTTTTATCTAGGCTAAATACTATGGCTCGGTGAAACACAGAGCTGTATGCAATTGTAATAAGGGAGAAGTCAAAAGGCTCATTTTTGATGCTGCTTTACTGTTCTGTAGCAACATATTGACTGTTTAATTTGATCAATACAAACACCAATGAGTGGGCTGCTTCCAGTTGTAAAGATGAAAGGAATAAGGAACTCAGTCCCTCGGCTTTGCACTTCCCATCATGTCTTATTCTGTGCTGCGGTTTTGCTGCAGAGAATATGTGCTTAACAGCAAAGCTTAAATTACAAACAGAACTGTGAAAATTCGGAATGGCTTTCTGTTTATGAACAAAACTGCAGAGAGAAACAACACAGGGATGGTTGCTTATGGTGGCGTAGTAAAGAAAAAAAATAAAGCCTTCTTTTTCATCAGGAATGGTTTGCACTTTGTTCTGAGGGCACGTGGCTCAAGCCCGGAGAAGCATCTAGCCCTGTTGTTTTCTCTAAATTTCTTGCAGGCACAAAACTGTGCGTGTATACATTTGTCCAGTGGTGATCAAAGTCCTCTTGGCCCAACTAGCAGAGCTGTGTTGCTCTTAACAGTGACACCTTTTAAGCTAAACAGCTTTTTTCAAATGGAAGGGAAATTGGCTGCTCAGAGGCTTGATCAAAAACAAATAGACACATCTTTTTAAAAAAAAATTGGGAAAAACAACCTCAGAAATCTTCTACAGGGGAGCCAATTTTAATGTCTTAGGTTTAATTAAAGTAAGCAAGGCTTGGATTACTTCTTGACCTCTGGACAGTTGGACTCCGAATTCCTAATCTCATAATCTAAAATCAACAGCCATGAGGGATGAAGACTATCTCCTAAGGGCCTCCTCTCTCTAAGGAGTGTGGCAAGATCTTTAGTGCACCTCCCACCCTGCAGATGGATATCTTTAGTGCACCTCCCACCCTGCAGATGGACCTTGAATCTCAAGTCTGGACAACATGGAACAACTCACCATCAAGGTCTATCACCATGTCTGCCACCCCAAGGGCCTCCTGGGGCTAGATGTTTCTCTTCTCTTGTTATAAGGTCCCAAAAACCCACACTTGGCTTTGCACTGCCTATTACCTGGTATTAAAGCACTGAGCTATTTATGTATGTATGTATGTATGTATGTATGTATGTATGTATGTATGTATGGAGACAAGATCTCACTTTGTAGTTCAGGCTGGCCCTGAGCTCACTATGTAGCCCAGGCAAGCCTCACACTCAGCAATCCTCCTGTCTCTGCCTCCCGAGTGCTGGGATTACAGGCGTGAGCCACCATGCCCAGCACTGTGTATGTGGTATTGATTGCTGGTGGGCATGAGTCACCACGCCCAGCATTGTATGTGGTTACTGGGATCGAACTCAGGACCATTGCACTTGCGAGGCAGGCGCTGGAACCACTGAGCTAAATTTTCAGCCCCATGAGCTATTTTACTTTAATATGGGATCTGAATTTGGACTCTGATCATCAATTTGCTAGCTGTGGTCTGAGGTTTAATTTTAGTCATTTCTAAGATGCGTATGATATGCTCAGATGCAAAATAAGGATGGTAATGAACATCACACGCTACGTGTATTTTTAGGGAAAATTTTACAGACATCAAGGAACTTGCCCCAAAGCCCATGAGTCGGTGAGTAGTCTGTGGTTTTAGTCCTTGAATCTGAAGTTACATATGGCTCTTTTTGTTAATGGTCTTCTCCTTCTCCTCAGGAAATGTTAAGATTAGTGCTACCAGATAATGACTACACAGAGAGATGTCTCCATCTTACGTCACGGTAGCTCAAAAGAATATCAACACCAAATAGTCTTCTGACCTTGTAGAAAATGCTGTAGTTTTCAATTATGAAGAAGTAGCAAGGTCTTGAAACTGTGAAACAGACACTGACCAGGTTTCTCTGATTGCTACCAGAAATCAAGGCAGTTCTTTTATGTTATACTCTAAATTGGGACTCAGACACCAATTTTAAATACATCTCAGTCTGGAACGAAAAGTACAGCTGGAGCAATGTTAGAAAAAAGAAAAGCAGCAGCACAGCTACAGTGCCACCCCTCCCGCCACAAGGAGAGCCAGCCCACTGCCCTGTTTGTGGGGGCACAGATGCAAGGCAAGGACAGACGTGTCCACTTTTTTAAGCTCCCAGGGCACCTGTGTGAGGGTCCCAGGTGTACATCCCTCCATGGTGGTGTCAGCCAGGGTTCAAAAGTAACCTCCCGAGGCAGATTCCTGACATGACAATGACTTAGCCACTCCCCCGTGGCAGCTTTATTAAAGAAAAGCACAACTTACATGCTCTTCTCAATTAACACATGATGCACTCAAGCGTGACTTCAGTCATTTCCAGGAACTGAGTCATCGTCTCTCTAAGCACACACTCACCCGCGTGACTGTCGAAGGTCCATCTCCTACCGAGGGCAGCTAATGGAACAGTGTCTCCCATCCCTGGCCCTGTTTCCAGGCATGCTCAAGACAGTTACAGAGGTAAAAACACCCACCAGATCCTGAAAGCTGCAGTCTGATGTCTTTTCTCCACACAGCCTTCTTCCCCAGGGTCCATATCTCATGCGTTTCTAAGAATCTTTCCAACAACTTTACATGCTCGGTCCCTAAGTTTTTTACAAGCAGATCCATACTCAGCACCTCAGTGTCATCTTCTAGCACTTCTTGTTTTATCTTCTAGAAGATCAGTTTATTTTCTCCTCAATTCACTTCCTATCTTTCTAATCACTCATCTGCATAGCAACTACTGAAGATTTTTAAGACACTCATATTAGTAAGATTCTGATGTTCTTAGCATGAAATCCAAATTCTACACTTCATCTTAGCCAAAAGGCCAAGAAGCGATGAAATCCAAATTCTTTACCGTGTGTGTGTGTGTATTATACACATATGTATAATTTTTTTGGGGGGTGCGTATAGGGTATCGAACCCAGGACCCTTTGCTGGCCAGGCAGGTGGCTGTTACTGAGCTACATCCTTGGCCAACTACAATTTATATTCTTTTTTTTTTTTTTTTGAGGCAGGGTCTTACTTTGTAGTTCAGGCTGGCCCTGAGCTCACTATGTAGCCCAGGTAAGCCTCGAACTCAGCAATTCTCCTGCCTCTGCCTCCCGAGTGCTGGGATTATAGGTGTGAGCCACCATGCCTGGCACTGTGGTATGTGGTATTGATTGCTGGTGGGCATGAGTCACCACACCCAGCACTGTATGTGGTTACGAGGGATCAAACTCAAGACCTTGCGCTTGCAAGGCAGGTGCTGGAACCACTGAGCTAAATCTCCAGCCCACGATTTATATTCTTATAGTGGTTTGTTCCTCCTACTATATTTACCTGATAGCTTAATACTCTTTTCTTATTAGGAGGTACTAAAATAAGATGAGTGTTGGCATATTCCCATAATTCTAGCACTCTGGGAGGCTGAGGCAGGAGAATCCAAAGCATGAGCCTAGATAGGGCAGTTTAGTGACTTAAATTCTGTCTAAAAAAAAAAAATTGAAAGGCTGAAGATGCAGCTCATTGTGAAGGCCCTCTATTCACTATTCTGTCTGTCTCTCTCTCTCACACACACACAAACTAGCTCTGTTTCTCTCTCTCTCTCTCTCTCTCTCTCTCTCTCTCTCTCTCTCTCTCTCTCTCTCTCTCTCTCTCTCTCTCTCAAATATGGAGTTTTAACTGCTGTTTCCTTTACCTGACTTGCTTGGGCCCTTCTCCAGGCTGGTCCTTCACATCCTCAAGTTTCACCTTGGAGAACATTTCCCACCATTTCCTTATTCAAGGCAACTTTTTATTTTCTTACAATGATTTCCTTCCCAAAGACTTATCCTGATCTATAACTCTGTGTTCATTTACATACCATTGATGTAACACTGTACTGTGCTTTCTGACACTCTGAGTTTCATGATACAAATATTTAGTATTTTTAGCTTTTCAGTCCATACCTTCTGTCTTTGTGGGACACAGCAGCAGCTCAGAGCATGAGACCCAGAAGGACTCAGTGATAATTTAATGCATAGGTATTTTCACTTTTCCACTTTCTAAAGTCCTATCCAACCTACACATCCATTAGGGAAGCTCCCAGATGTCATCTAAATTCACCCCAAATAACTCAACACTCATGGAATACAAATTCCCACATGCAGAGTCAGAGTAGTTCTTTTTCAGTGCCTTCACCACTGAACTGCTGAGAGCCACAAAAGGTCACTACCAACCTCAGAACAGCGTGGTGCTTGCCCAGAGAATTATCCATTCCATGGCACATGGGAATGAGGATGAGAATAAATCAAGAGCTTCAGTTTACACAGAAAGAAAACCTGAGAATTACTAATTACATAGCTGGATAAAATACCCTGCATGGTCAAGAACCTGGCATGATCTAAACCCTGTAGAAATAAGAATTATGATGCTTTCCTTAGCACTAAAAATATGAATATACATATATGTAATTTTAGCAAAACTCAATCTCAAAGCTATCTCTTAGTATTCAGTTTTTAAGACAATTCAAGACAAGGATAAAGTGATTGGAATGACATCTTTTTATTTCCGATTCTGAGGTTGATTATTTTCTAGCTAGGTCTTATTTTTGGAGAAAGAGGATGCTTACAATTGAGTAGTATAAGGTCTAAGCACAGGAAGTCAGGGACCATTACAGCCTTAACAGTAGTGATAGTAACAGCTGCTTCGATCTGATGCTCCTTTATGTGAGCAGTAGCCCTGGACTGAGCGTAGTGAGCATACTCTGGATTGGAAGAGATAGGGCACCAGTTCACCTCTGCTTTGTCCCAGAAGCATGCGTAAGGGACATCTTTTAACTTTTCTTGACACCTGATTCCCTATTCTGGCAAGTCAGTGAGTTACATGCTGTGGTTTAGATAAGTGTCCTCAGTGATCCACTGATTAAAGACTTGTTCCTCAGACTGTCGATAATTAGATGCTCTTAGATACCGGGATCCTGATCCCTTTTCTCTCTCTCTCACTTCCTGGTTACCATGAGATAAAAAGCTTTCTCCACCACCTACTGCCACCATGATGACACTACCTCATCACAGCCCACAAAGAAGAGGGCCAACCAACTTTGGACTGCAACCACCAGAACTGAGAGTCAAAACAAACCTTTCTTCTTTACCAGTTAATTGAATCAGGTATTTTGTTACAGTAACATATGTCTGACTAACACAGTCTTGTACCCCAATTGTAAAGGCAAGAAATTAAAGCTTGAAATGACTACCAAGAGTGTTCAAGTGGCAGACAGTATCACTTCTACACAAACTAAAGCAAGTTGCTTGTCCTATGAGAGCAAACCACTAATCCCATTTTACAAGGAGCAGGGAGCAAATGCAAGGTCATGAGTAAAGAAAATCCACACATGGTAATAATCTTATGGAGTCATTTGCAGATGTGCTTGCTCTATTATTATTATTGACCTTTAAGATATTTTTCTTATCTCTGGGGAAACTGCAAATTCACAGTGGTATAGCATAACTAAAACTCAGCTGACACTCACACAAGCATTTTTTCTACTATATAATTCTGCCTTATAGGCCAGTTGACCTGCAGTGAACAGCTACAACAGGCTATCTAAATGAAAGACTCAGACAGGCTAGAGTAACTGAGAAAGGATTCCTGCTATATTCCCTGGTATTTACAAAAGCCCACCATAATGGTAAAAGGCTGGCATCCTCACGTGAAAATCAACACATTTGCTGAATGATTCATTGGGTTTCTGTGTTTTTCTCCAAAATGAAAGTGCTGTCTTCTTCTGCTTACACTTTGAAAATTAGCCTACTGAGAAACAAATTTGAACTGAAAAGGTTAGAGTACTTTCAGCTCATTCAAACTGGAGTCATCACGATAAACAGCACAAAGCATTGAGAAATGAAACTGAAAGGGCTTACTTCGAAGACCAGTGTCTCATTCGTGGGTCCTGGTGCATACAGACGTTCTGGGTCCTTGAAGGAGCGCTGATATTCAAATGTGGTCCCAGCAAAAGGGAACTCCCCTGGCCAGCCAATGCTCCAGCCACCTGTGAGGTAATACTTCTGGCTGAGGCTTCGTACTGCAAGGTAACTGGAGGATATCTGCAACTCCTGGATCTCAATGCTTCGGGCACCGGCTGGAATGACGACCACTGGATAATATTCTAAGTGGAAAGAATAAAATAGTTCTCAGTTCTATACTGGGTCCTAGATAAGGGGTACCAAAAATGTTCAGAGCCATGCAGTGCCCGCTTTCCTAGAGTGGTGTTTCTGGACTACTGACTGACTCTATGAAGAGCAATTATTTAATTTTCCAAGGAGTAGAAACACTAGAGAAAGATGAGGCTTTCCCAACATCTTACTAAGCATGTGTGTGTGTGTGTGTGTGTGTGTAAGGACAAAAGACACTTTTCTCCTCCCATGGCCAACAGAGGCCACAAACTCAAGAAGGCTCTCTGGTCTTTCTGACCCAGCTAGAAGAAATGTAATTCCATGTGTTCTCAACAAATAATATTCCAAAAACTCAAGAAGCTTATTTAACTGGCTTCAAACATTGATCTACCACTGTGAGCAGAGATCCTCTGAGTTTTATAATATGTCTTTCTTCCTTCAATCCTAGGGATCAAACCCAGGTCTTGATCATGTTTGGCAAGCATTCTACTGCTGAGCCTCATACCCAGCCCTTTTGAGATAAAGTTTTTCCAAATTGCCCAAATTGGCCCTGAATTTATTATTCTCCTGCCTCAGCCTCCCACTAGCTATGATTGCAGGGATGTGCCACCATGCCAAGGTCACAATATGTCTTTTTGTTTAACAAATGAATTTGGGGTATAAAAGAGCCTAATTGTCATATTTAGGCCACAAGTCATTTACTCAACTTCTGAACTGTAATATAGGGACAAATTTTTTCACCAAAAATACTTGTACCCTGTCTTGTTCTTGCACGAGTGACAAAAGCAACCAGCTGTGTCTCAGTTACTATATTAATGTGACTCAAACATGTTTGGCAGCAAAAGATTTGCATCAGCAGTACTAACAATGAATCAGCATTGTCTCTTACCATTTGCTTTATGCTGGTTGAGGTACAGCCCTTTATAAAACTTGCAAGTTGAATTATCACCTTTGCAAACACCACAAGCATCCAAAACTGCTTTGGAGCCAAGTTCATGATCACATCCTACTGGCTGTGGGAGAAAAAGAAAGTCATCAAAGATTAGAGACTAAGAGGTATGTGGTTTTGTCTTTCTGGGACATCAGAGAAGCAGGACAGTTTATGGTTAAAACCACAGTCTCAAGTTTTGACTGAGGTTCATGTCTCTCCTCTGCTATTATTAGATGCATGACTGAGCAAGATACAGAACTCATCTGGGGTTTCAGCTCTATAGATACAACTCTGGAATGAAAGGGCTCTCCTACTACCAGGTGAGATTTTTTTGGGCCAGTTCCCTGACTGAACCATACAAATGTGGACAATAATACACACACACTCTAAAAGGATCAAAGAGCTCACAGCCAAAGTTAAATGAAAGAAAAAAATGTCTGCTCAAGGAGAATGTTTTTCCAAAGAAAAATAACTGGCAATAGAGAGTCACACTAGTTCAAAATGCATTTGTGTAGTTCTGACAATGCAATGAGTGTAATTAGTAAACAGGCAGTAAAAGTTTACCACAATCATTACATCTACTATATTGATATAAGATATAACATTATTTCAATTCATTATACTGGGGTGCACAGCACAAGAGAAATTAAAATACTTAGATGGGGACCACGCTCTTGTATGGGGGGATTTAGAGAAGGTGCTCATAGACAAGTGGGACTTTTTTTTTTTTAGACAGGGTCTCACTTTGTAGTTCAGGCTGGCCCTGAGCTCACTATGTAGCCCAGGCAGGCCTCGAACTCAGCAATCCTCCTGTCTCTGCCTCCCGAGTGCTGGGATTACAGGCGTGAGCCACCACGCCCGGCACTGTGGTATGTGGTATTGATTGCTGGTGGGCGTGAGTCACCACACCCAGCACTGTATGTGGACACCGGGATTGAACTCAGGACCTTGTGCTTGCGAGGCAGGCGCCGGAACCACTGAGCTAAATCTCCAGCCCAACAAGTGGGACATTTTGCCTGCTCTCCCCACCTCCGGTACAGAAGCATTGAGGATACTCCTCATACACATACATTTATATGTAGAAACATGGGCATGGCCAGACCCCAAGCTGGAAATGTTCTCTTACTTCACAAACCCCATCAATACAGATGTCACTTTTGTATGAGGTACAAGGAGTCCCGTCTTTCACCTTGCCGGACATTGCAAAAAAAAACTCAAAGTTCTCAGCCTTACAGTACAGTTTACATCGATCTTCCTCTAGAAGCAAAGAGATGGAGAGGACAAGGTCAAAGGGAAATTGTAAGGACAACTGTACAATGGTGAAGGGATTGATTAAACTTACTTGGGAATCTATCACAATTGAAACAGACAATTCTATACAGTTTAGGACATACATCTGAGCATGTCCATATAATAATATGTTCATGTAGCTTTAAGAATATGAATTGGATTTAGTAATTCAAGGCCTCAGGGCCAGAGCACTTGCCTAGCATGGGCCAAGCCCTGGATTGAACCCCAGCACTGCAACACAAATAAGTAAAGGCCATTTAACAATTCATGTAAAGCTGATTTCATATTAATGCATAAAAATTTTAATCCTCAGTAACAGTCACCACAAACATCAGTGGGTTGTATAGCTAAACTCCCTTGGATAGTAAATATTCTAGACTTCAGAGGTCTTATGGTCAGCCACTGACACACATAAATGAGGGTACTCTAGTTCCCAAGAAAGCATCATTTAACATGTTCCTTTTGGCTTGAACCACTGGGGGTACATGCATACCCATCCCACCAGGTGGCTAGTATGCCAGCGATACATGCATGACTGTCCCATGCTGCCCAACAGGACAGTCATGAATACACCACTGATGATTCTAGCCACTTGGTAGCCAGACATACGACTTATAGCCTTATCTCCATAGATAAGGCCATAGTTTGCTGACTTTTATTTAGGATTGGATGAGATATTATAGTCATGTGTGTAAATAAGAAAAAATTAAGGTATGTCTGAAAACCAGCATAGGGCCAATAAAGTTTATAACATATATAGAGTAAAGGCATATCATGAAAGTGAACGAGAAGCAAATAAATTAATGCTGAGTTCTGAAAAAGTAACTTCTGTTGACCATTATGTCCCTGAGAAGTTTCTGGTATTCCAAGCAAATAAATAAATAAACAAACAAACAAATAAATAACTTTATAGAGCTCTTGTTATCAGAAGGGATTTATTATGCTAATTTCTCCAAGAGAAAGAATTTTCTTTGGCCAAGAATTCCAGATGATATTTTTCACATGAGACTTTACGTAGGGGATGCTAAGTGGTATCCCTAACAACAGTTTTACAACAAATGTGTAAACAGTATGCAAACAATCGTGATTCATAAAGTCCCTCGACAAAAGACAAAGTCAAAACTTGAGCATGGAAGAAATTATTAAATTATTAAATTAAATTATTATGGTTGACATCTGTAGATGTGTAGGTAGGTTAATTTTTTTCCCTCTATGCTTTTGTTAAGTAACAGCTTTATTTAATGCCCAATTTTTACATATGAGATTAGGAAGTTGGATGGTTTAGAAAGACTGTCTTCTCTGTCATTCCTAGGAATTAAGTTCTAAGGTTTGTTTTTCCAGTACAGATGCTGGACTACTCCATTAGGAAAAGAAGGAGAGAAAAGTAAATCAGCAGGGGAAAAAAGAAAAGCTCACTACTGTAGAAGAAAGACCAGTACATTTATGAATGAAGACTTTCCTTGTTTTTCATAACTTCAGCAGTATCACAAGCCTATGAGTTATCCATGTCTTCTGAGGCAAGTGTCAGAAGAAGAGACAGACCAGAAGGCCTTGACTTTACTGTCTCCCTGCAAGAGGATGTGGGGGCCTGAAACTCTTGTAGATGCTTTCTTCAACACTCCCCTATGCAAAGAAAGCTCAGCACATATTGCAGAATAGAAGAATGAAATTAAAGCTTCCTACGTAATGAACACTGAAATATATAATTAATCAAAGAATATTGAAACCAGTGAACATTTTCTAAATTACCACATTTCTTTAAAGGTTCTCTTTATGTATCCAACAAGAATATTTAAAGGAGAATAAAAAAATTATCTAAACACTGCACTTGAATGAGAGGTAATGTGGGAAAGACCATAGAGTATCTCAGAAGCCAAAGCAAAGAATAGAAGAAAGATGAGGGCCATCACCACAAAATCTTAGAGGATGAACCATAGATAAGAAACATGGAATTATGAGGATATGAAACCAAGAAAAAGTAAATATTTGGAGAGTGGAATTGGGAGCAACTCCAGTTCTTCCATCTACTCATCTGCTGGAACTTTTGTGCATAACTCTTCCATATAACTACTCAGCCCCTGGCAGAATAGTGATGGGGAGCTTGCGCCTTACAAAGGAAAATGCACATCAGGTATAGGAAGCATGAAGAACCTAGTAGAGAGACAGTTTTTGTAAAGAGCTGTGTGTCTGTATGCATAAACCATGCTCTCTACATAGATCCCTTCTGAAGCTCAGAATCTTCTGCCTGGTTGGTTGCCGAGGCTGCTGTCTCTATGGGGCGTATATGGTTTCATGAGTTTTCAGTCTGGACAGTTCATACCAATTTCAAGTAACATCCCTGGGAGGCAAATTGCTCAAATGTCAAAGGTGAGTTTGGAAACTTAAGTACATTTCATACACATGGATCCTTTTGCTTACAGATGTGGGAGGCAAGGGGTTTCTTGTGGAGAAAAAAGGTGTGGAAAAATAAACACAGCCCATGGAAATTAACAAAGATGTGAATAAAGGCAAGTCTGGGGAATGAAAGGTAAACAGTGCAATGCTTATACGTCAACAGCAATTTCTTCCATGTTGTTCATTCCCATTAGTATCAACACAGCGACATTTATTTGAGTGTTACAGAGAATGAATTACCTTCCACTTTTGTATAGGGTTTCCACTGGTAGAACCATCCACGGAAAGGTTTGCTGTTGTATTCTGCACACTGCTGGGCTCGAAAATCCAAGCTATTCGTGCTACAAGCCTCAACGTTGCACAACTTATAAATACGGCTAGATCCTGGACAGAACTTGCCACCATACTGCGGCCTAAAAACAAAGTTCAATAATTTTAAAGCCAGCAGTCAAATGCCTCATTATTAGTCATGTCCAATAAGATCAGAGGGGGGACAATCAAGGTGATCATTTATTATAAAAATAGAAATGTGACACAGCTTGCCACATCTGTTCTAGCACCAGCAGCAGACATAATTAATCAACTGATCAGGATATTCTTTCTCCTTTCCTTCCCTTTTTCTTTTTCTTCTTCTTCTTCATCTTTTTTTTTTTTTTAGAAGCTGAAACATGGCCTCAAAATCTTTTTCAACATACCTTTAGACAGCTGCTACCAAGGCTAACTGTAATTGGCATGTGTGATTAAACTTATTTGGTATCCCTGTTCCAATTTCTTTTTTTTTTTTTTTTTTTTTTTTTTTTT
>PVIC010010481.1:0-43327 GCA_004025085.1 Thryonomys swinderianus
AAAATTTGCAAGAAATGTAAACTGGTCATGATAACCCTTTTCATCAAACAATAGTTCTAAAACACACAAAATAAAACCTATGTCTCATAGGAGAAAATCACAGAAAAATCTATTACCTTACATTAATTCATTATAGACTAGAAATAGAAAAGATCATTAATTATAAGTATAGTGAAAATTGTTTAACAATTAATATACCAAGTGGCAATTATATTTCTCTATGTCAAAGAATTCATGCACTTAATATATAAAATAACTATAAAATACCCTAATACATAGTGGACAACCTTGCAGAAAAGATTGAAGTGTACAGTAAATATAAAAGGAGTGCACCTTCGTTTATAGCAAAATGCAAGACAAAAATGATAATGCAATTCCATTCCACCTTCAAAAGATAAAAGAAATTGAAAAATAAATTTAAATAATCATCACCAATGCTGAAAAGCCTGCAAGAAGAAAAGCAGTTTCTTATATTACTGGTGGAATACTCAAACTTCTTTTTAAAATGACTTGGTGTTGCAGATCAAAAGTGTTATTTTTAAAATATTTTTAGGTCCAACTATGCAAATTTCCCCATACAAATTCAACTATTATCCTAAGGAAATAATCAGTGCCATATACAAAGACTTCAGTAGAAATTTTCATTTCAACATTAATGATAAAGCAACAAGTGGGAATAATCTAATTGTCTAATAGAGGAGGACACCTTAAATAAATTATGATCTCTCAGAAGGATGGAATATTTCTTTCTTGTTTATTAAATTCATGTTATTTAGTGATCTGTGAAATGATTTGGAACATGTTTATATTATAATGTTATGTAGGAAGTCAAAATGCATTATTATACGGCCAGTTCTCATCTTTACTGAGTGATGTGGGCTGTTAAAGATGAGACAGAAACACAAAATATTTACCTGGATGATCAGTTGGGATGAGTATTAAGTCTGTGAGCAGGATTATGTTAACAATGCAGCCCAAGTTAAGCCGTTTATTTTCAGTGTAGTGTGCTGTTCTTTAGACATAATGGTTTGTATTTACCTTTGCAGTACCTTGTCCAGTAGGAGAATTCTCTCGTTCTGGATTAATGCCTTGTTATCCGTGTCCTCAAGACTATTACCAACCGAACCCAGGGAAGTCTTTCTGCCTATCTTGTCCCTTTTATGGAACGACAACTATCACTGGTGCCAGATCTATCACAGATTGTTCGAGTAAGTTGATAGATTACTTCTTACGTGTCTCATGTTAGAGACTTATTTGTGCTTATCTCCGTTTTCGCTTCACTTCTGAAGATCAGCATTCTTAGTGGATTTGAATGTTAAATTGCCTTTCTAAGGTCTTTTTTATGACAATGGCTCCAATAATCCTTTTGGAAGCAAACCTGGTAATTTCCAATTGCCTCTTTAAAAGTCCATATTTAATCACATATGACACCCATCTCTACACACTCCTGTTTAATGTTACCACAACTAAATATATGTAGCGTTACTCACTCTGACAACCCAAATCTTAGAGTATTCGAGTGTAATATTGACAGTATCTACCACACATTGACATGTTTTTTTCTAAAATATTTCTATTAATTTTATTAGGTTTTAGTTCAACTTTCTCAGCAGCAGAGGAAAGTGTAGTGCCCCTTGCCTCTCCTGGACATTTACAATCCAAGTATGAAGTTAGCAGCCAGGCAAGTTCATTTTCTTCATATAAAAATGTTCTCTAGTGGAATGCTCAGAAAATAATTTGTCTGTCACCCAGGAGAACTACTGAGTTTGGAATTTTAATCAGATGTATGAATCCCATAAATGAATAATTGTATTTACTCATGATTCCTCAAAAGAGCTTTCAAAATAATGCATCACTAGATGCTTCAAGTACCAGAAAATTAGTTTTTCCTAGCAATATCTGCTCAGGAATTATAATTCTTTGATTTGAAGTCTTTGATTCATTAATAATTAATACCGCACATGTAGCCCATTATTTGAAAAAGGATATTGGAGTTAACCAATGCCCTTTTTCTGAATGATAGGAAGAATTTCTTAGCTTTCATAAAAATTATGTGCATATTATTTCCAGCAAAAATAATCATTTCTTGGAATAAGATGTGAGTTTTTAAAAATTAAAAACATAGCTCATGCACATAACTAAACAAATTGTTGGCCATTATTAAAACAGAGTACTTATTAAATCTGATTATTTTGGTAGATTCTGTCTTTACTCTGAATTCAGTTAGCTCAATGTCCTGAATTCCTTGGTTTTCAACAAGGAATATATTTATGAACAACAAAGTTGTATTTATCATTGCTTCTCCCTAAAAACTAGTCTTAGAGGGCCAGAGATTAAGCTCAGTGGTTCCGGTACCTGCCTAGCAAGTGCAAGGTCCTGAGTTAGATCCCAGTAACCACATACAATGTTGTGGGGTGTGGTGCCTCACACCCACCAGCAATCAGTACCACATACCACAGTGCTGGGCATGGTGGCTCATGCCTGCAATCGCAGCACTCAGGAGGCAGAGGCAGGAGGATTGCTGAGTTCGAGGGTTGTCTGAGCTACATAGTGAGCTCAGGGCCAGCCTGAACTACAAAGCAAGACTCTGTCTCAAAAAAAAATAAATAAATAACTAGTCTTAGAGTTTTATAAGTCGTATTTAAAGCTTAAATACGACCCTTAAAGCAGAAACTCTTGAACTTACAGGCATAATAGACTTATTTGCCAAATTGTGAAAATAGTGTATGGACTGTACTCCTATAGTTGCTGATTTGGCTGGACTGGATTGAGCTCTGTTCTTTGAATACTTTTAAAACATTTCAAATGGCTTCTAACATGAAGCCAGAATCAGGAGCACTACCTGGGAACGCCACTCAAGAAAACTGAGTGTTGTTTGTGCCCACGTACAGGAGGCTGTGGTCCAGGTAGCTTGGCAAAGTCCGGAAACAGGAGCCAGTGGTCTAGAGCTGCCATCCCTAACTCCTTAGACAGGATAGCTTTGAGATACATGGATGTTCTGTCTCTCACACATGTCTTCTCTGCCTCTGGTAGGTTTTTCATGAGTGTTTCTTAAACCCTTGCCACAACAGTGGGACCTGTCAGCAGCATGGCAGTGGTTATGTGTGTCTTTGTCCACCTGGATACACAGGTAATGCACAGGAATGTAAATTCTAATGACTTATATGAAATTATTGTGTCTTGCTGGACAGAATTGAGGACTATAAGAAATGTGTCATCTAAAACACACCAGACATAAATACACACGCATCTAAAATGTTTGGTTTCATGAAGTATACACACTACATGGATGCACTTTCTTTGTATGTTTTGGAGAAAGAGTAAGTATTCATCTTCTCTATGAAAAACACATCATAATTCACAATCTAAATTGGAATACAGCTCTGGGGGCCATATCTGAAGTTTCATTCTAGCACAAATGCAACACATGGAAATGGAGAACAGATTGTCTGCTGTAAACATTTTTAAGCAAATTCCTCATTTCTCTTACTTGTGACCAGCTGTGATTTGTTGCTCTGTTTCTTTCTGGAAATTGTGCTTAGAAAAACAATATGGCTTTGGACTTGATTATGTAGAAGGAATGTTTCCTCCCAGTATGCTTCACATACTGCGGAGTCCAGAAACTTAATTTTAAGAGGAAATGACCTAAATCTTAAAAAAGCCAATTAATTTAAAATAATTTAACATTACTCAATGTTCTTTTAGACAGTATTTTTTTTTTAATTTTGTGCAACCATCTTGAAAGTTTCTAAAGAGAGAGACAGTATTAAGGAAAAATTCACCATAAAATAAGCAGGCAGAAAGTTGGAAAACAAAATATACCCATGGGCTGGTAAGAGAGGTGATATTCTACCTATTTCGATTGTGTGTGTGTGTGTGTGTGTGCGCACGCGCATGCATGTGAATTTTCATAAAATTTTTTCTTGCCAGTATATGAGAAATAATTGATCTTACTTGGGAATTCTATAAACGAGTATGACAATGACAGTGACCCATGTGACAAATCATAATGGCTTGCTAAAACACGGGTTTCTGAACCCCAGAGACTTTGGCAGTCTGGGGTACAGCTTGATAATTTATTTACACTCCCAGATGCTACTGATGCTAGTAGTCCAAAAATCACATTTTGAACCCCCACATAACAGTTTGTGGAAGGAGAAGCTAGGTTTCCAGCAGAGCTAGCCAGAAGAAAGCTGGCGTGTTTCCTGTGGAAAGGTGGAGCCCATAGAAGGTCATCCGCCATGACAGCTGAGGTCTGGCAGGGTTTGGCCTATCTTCACTCCTCCGCCAGGTGGCCTCAGCAGCAAGTGTATATGACTTTGTCTTTTTCACTTTGGAATTAGCATCCAGTGGGTGATCAAGCTACTATATGGTAAATGTGTAAATTTTAAAAATTATTAGACACATTACCCTCATATGCCTCAGAACACTCTTCCTCTCTTTAAACACGCTTACTGGGTCATTCTTGTCACTCCCCAACACAGTTCTGAAAGTCGTCTTTTGTGAAGGTCCCTAAAAGATATGATCAAACATACAGTAAATGCTGCTGCCATGTGCATCCAACAGAAACACAATTCATAACAATAGCATCATGTGTCTTCATTCACCTTCTTCACCAGATTTGACACCATGTAATTTCTAAATAGTGGGAAGCATGTGTTCAAAGAGAGAGAGACAGAATTTTGAGAGGGAGTAATGGCAGTGTACCTTGTACTGTAGTGCAGTTTTTAAATTAAACATTCATCATATTTTTCAATCACACTTCATAATCCCTGGCTGTAGTTTATACTTTCAAGTTTTGCCCTCTCCCTACTTCTAATTTGGGATCTTTATCTTTTATGCATTCTTGTAAAGTACCTAAATCTATTTAGAAATAGGGGGTGCCTTCATTAAATACTTAACTAGATGGTAGCCCTTTGGGCTCCTGTTCACGCAGGTTGAGGTCATTATCTTGAACTGATTCATGGTTCTGTTTGCATTAATTCTCGTCTTCGATTGTCCTTCCATGTTTGGTCACTTTTTAGGTTTAAAGTGTGAAACAGACATCGACGAATGCAGCTCACTGCCTTGCCTCAACAGTGGAATTTGTAAGGATCAAGTGGACAGATTCATGTGTGAGTGCCCACAGGGTTATACAGGTAGGGCACAAGTCTCTTGTTTTTATAGTACAAACCTCGGAGTCATTAAGATCTCATAGCTGAAGTCAGTTGGAAATATATTGTTAGGATATGTTAATAAAGTATTATAGACATACTGCAGAGGTAGAGCTCTTGTTACCGATGTACACTGGGAAAATGCTGTTGTTGATGCTGTTACAAGTGGAAAACACAACTCAGTTTGGCAGCATGAAATTGCTTGGGGTGTATAAAGTGGGTGTCTCATCTCAGCTTAACTAGCTAGATGTTTAACCTCAAATGAGTCACCAGACCTCTCTGAACCTGCTTTTCCCGTGGCACACTGGCCCCTTTTACTAAGATAACATAGAAGTGTTATTTTCAAGCTTTATGAATGTACTGCAGAAACTGAATAAAATATATAGACTAGTAGTGTACTAAACACATCGTATGCTCTTTGTTAGCTCATCATTAATAGTTTGTTGAATTTATGAAGAGTGTGAGTACTTATTTGTCAGTGTTCTGTGTGTCTGTATGTGTGTATGTGTAGTGTAACTATTACTAACCATGGATGTTAGTCACTAGTAGTATTATTGGCTGTTTTCTTTTACCTTAAATGAATACATATATTTCTGTGTATATCTTATTTAAATCAAAGTTGAAGTTTTCAACATCTTCCCCAATACAGTTCAGAAATATTTACCTCACTGTTGATTGCCTTATTCAATTGTTATAATTACTATAATATTGATAACATATTCTTATTTAAAAAACCCATGATTTAGCGTCTTACAAGTACTGACAGCTCCAGAGTGCTATTATGGAGTATGCTGAGATGACCTGAACTCATTAGCACTGTACCTACCTCTAAAATTGTTATTCTAATAAACATACCTGAATATGTATTTAATACATATAGACATATAGTTTTCTATATTTTATTAAGTTCAGTAAAATCTTAATATTTCAAAAGAACTAGATTCTAGTAATTTTATGGGGACTCAGAAGGGAGCAGAGGGGAAGGGGAAATGAAAAAATAAATAAATATACATGCACCATTCTCTATGATAAATGTATTTGTTACATATCACAGACATCTACCAATACAAAATTTAAAAATAATAACTATTGTCTAAAAATAATTTTCCCCAAAAAATAAAAGTGTTTAATATCCTAATTCATGATCATAATCATGTGAAGCAAGTCATATATTTTCCCTTTCTGGAATGCATGCAACCATGATAGCCTTAGTTATATGGGAAGATATATTGAATTTATACAATAAAATTTCATTTAATCCAAGAATTTAACTGAGAAGTTTATATATAGGCGATTTTTTTTTCTTTTTTGAGACAGGGTCTCGCTTTGTAGTTCAGGCTGGCCCTGAGTTCACTATGTAGCCCAGGCAAGCCTCGAACTCAGCAATCCTCCTGTCTCTGCCTCCTGAGTGCTGGGATTACAGGCGTGAGCCACCACGCCCGGCACTGTGGTATGTGGTATTGATTGCTGGTGGGCGTGAGTCACCACACCCAGCATTGTATGTGGTTACCAGAGATCAAACTCAGGACCTTGCGCTTGCGAGGCAGGTGCCAGAACCACTGAGCTAAATCTCTGGCCCTATAGGCAAAATTTTAAACAGTCAAAAGAGACCTTGAAGATCTCTTCAGTCACCTGTCAGGCAGACTGTGCAGGCAAGTTTCCTGCTTGAAAAATTTTGGGACTGAAAGATTTGAAGAAACACTTTAGTTCAGTGTATTTGGCAAAGAACAAAAGTTTCCACAAGTCTATTAGGTAGGGTTTCTAATTGTTCAGTGGTTATGCCCACAAAACTTACTCAGAAACTATTAGTCTTCAAGTCCTTTCACATTTTCAGTAGCTCAAATATCCCATCCCTTTTTTCAGGTCAGCTGTGTGAAGAAAATATAAATGAGTGCAAGTCCAGCCCTTGTTTAAATAGAGGCACCTGTGTTGATGGCGTAGCCGGCTATCGCTGCACATGTATGAAAGGATTTGTTGGTAAGACATCTCTATTCTTTTTTTTTTTGAGACAGGGTCTTGCTTTGTAGTTCAGGCTGGCCCTGAGCTCACTATGTAGCCCAGGCAAGCCTCAAACTCAGCAATCCTCCTGTCTCTGCCTCCCGAGTGCTGGGATGACAGGCGTGAGCCACCATGCCCAGCAATGTGGTATGCGGTATTGATTGCTGGTGGGCATGAGTCTCCACGCCCAGCATTCTATGTGGTTTCCGGGAATTGAACTCAGGACCTTGTGCTTGCAAGGCAGGCGCCGGAACCACTGAGCTAAATCTCTGGCCCAAGACTTCTCTATTCTTTCTCCATTGTCTTAAGACACTATAAAGCATTAGACATTAGCACATTTACTAGCACAACTTGTAACTTATTTTTGGATTTTATGAACGTACAGTAAGGAAAGTCTTCTCTTCTGAGGAAATATACACTGAATGAAATGTGCAATTTACTCTTAAACTGTTCAGAAAAAGGTAGTATGCTTGTATGTGTGTTTGTGCATTAAGGGAGACTTTCAAGAAAGGACTAGAGAAAAAGCATGCAAATATTTGCAAATGGATGTAAATGAATGCAGAATGAAGTATTTTGCAAATGGATTTACAAATGCATCCAAAATAATATGGTTTGAAACACATACTGAGTTGGCAAGAAAGAAACCCAAGGAGGGTTTCTTGGCTTATCCTCATGGCCAGTGAGGATAGAGACAAGGTTGAAAAAAATAGAAAAATTTTGATAGACTTATTAACTTTATTTTGTTTTTGAATTGATTTTCTTGGTACATTTTCTACAAATAATATGATAACATTTAACAGTGAGAATTTGTACCTGTAAATGACACATCTTGATTCTCATTTTTCCTCTTTCCTCTGCATATTTTCTTCCTATTTCACATTGCCTATCATACATTTTGGAATTCGTTTACATCTTCAGTTTCAGTTTTTCATACTAGAGAAAAAGAGACAGTACTTACCCACCTGTGTCCTATTTTTTTCACTAATTTTATTTTTTAACATTACCTCAAATAGACGCTCATTACTGATTTTAGTTTCAGAAAGAATATCGAGAGGGTAGATTATCAGAACCCCAATTATGAAATGATTCACAAAGCCAGAGCTCATTACCAAATGGATCTTGAACCGGCCCGATAGGCCTGGGTCCCTCCAATCCGGTCCTTTCGGAGCAGCGTCCTCCAGGAAGTCCGTGCCTTGATCACAGTCTTCCGAGGGGTTAACGGTCTGGGCTCTTTCCCTGCCTCATCCGCCCCCAGGCCCGCACTGCGAAACAGAAGTGGACGAGTGTCAGTCGAGTCCTTGCTTAAACAATGCGACCTGTGAAGACGAAGTTGGGAGATTCTTCTGTCGGTGCCCACCCGGATTTTTCGGTGCCCGGTGTGAAATGAACGTCAATGAGTGTTTGAGTCAGCCGTGCCAGAATGGAGCCACTTGTAAGGATGGTGCCAATAGCTTCAGGTAAAAGATCGAGTCTCGTCATTTTCTTGACTGCTTAGTCATTCCTCAATCTTTCTGGAAGATTACAGCAAGTCCCAAGCCCTCCATTCTCCAGTCCTGGTGTAAGATGGGCTGTTATACAGTCCCACTACCACGTGAGGTAAGGCTGCACTAAAGCTGCAGGGAAATCTACAGTGTAAAGTAGCCACCAGCTGTGTTTTAAGTTTCCCAGTGATTCTGACGTATCGCCTGGGTTTCCAATCCTTGCTCTACACTTGAGAAGCGATAAAAGATGAAAGAAAATAGAATTCCAATATACAAAAGTAAATAGTACTAACACTGGACAGACCCTTATTCTCAAATGATTTATTTTTTACCTGAATTTTACACTGTAAAACAATGGATTGTACAATCATATTTTTAGTGCCAATCCGTGATGCTCATTTATTTCAGTAACCTTGAATTCAAAAGAAACTCGAGTATGCATAGATAAAATATTAAAAGCTAAACTTCTGTGGCTAAAAATAGTAGTGTGGGAGGGACAGAAAGACTGTTTTTCTCAGGCAACTCTTGGAGTGCCAGAGGAACTCAGTTTACAAACCAGCCCCTCCTGGCACCATTATGGAACCAGTCCTAATCCACCCCTCTGCTTACGAGCAAGTCCAGAAGACAGCACTCTTGCCTTGTACAAGATGTTCCTGCTTCAAAACCTTAGGAAAAGCCATTGTCCTTAGGAAAAGCCTCTGGTTCTGTAAGTTTACAGGTGTTTAGAGCTTAGGGAAAGAGTCTACCTCAAGTGCAACATTTCGCAGTTCCTTCCAGACTGGCCCCTGCCACTAGCCTCCTCCCCTACACAGCCAAGGCACAGGGTAGAAGAAACAGGAAAGCAGTTTTGCCGATGAAACTTCCACTGTCCACGTGGATATGAGGTCCTATCCATGTAGCTTTATATTCTGTGGGTGCTTTACATTTCCTGACATTTAGTACCTAACCGTAAGCTGTATAAATTTCCAAATGAAAAAGACTTTCAAATTCTCTCCAGAGTTCAATGCAATGGACAAATGTCAAATTCATCTAACTCCTAATGAGAGGAAAGGAGAAGACAAAGTCAGTTCATAAGGAATATAAGTGGTTGACAAGGTAGACATACTGCAAAGACCAGGACATGGTATGTCATGACATCAAACATTAGCAGATGAAGATGAGTGAAATTCTGACCAAACTAGATTTATCATCAAGTGCAGAGACCCAGTAAAATCTCCCAGTCTGAACTGAAATTTCCCTTTCACCGCACCCAAATATCATATAATATATAATAGACCATATAATATATAATACCCATATTAATCTTCAGATCACTATCAAAGATGTAATCATATGAATGTGTAAATGCTATGTCCTCCTTAATTACAAAACATTTGAGCCATATAGAAAGTTACAAGATAACAATAGCCACAAATAGCACTGTGATTATCAAAATATAATATATTGTCATATTTATGCGACACCTTTTGTTTTGAAGTTCTAAAGGTAGGGTTAGATTCCCTCGGACTCTGTCTCCCTCCCTCTCACTCTTTTTCCTTCTTTGCCAATGGTCACCATGATCCTGAAGTTGCTATGC
This sequence comes from Thryonomys swinderianus, assembly GCA_004025085.1. Classification (NCBI taxonomy): domain Eukaryota; kingdom Metazoa; phylum Chordata; class Mammalia; order Rodentia; family Thryonomyidae; genus Thryonomys; species Thryonomys swinderianus. The sequence goes on from PVIC010010481.1 coordinate 10,209, forward strand.
ATCTCTCTCATTCATGGTTTATATTTTACTGTGCATATGACTTCTATAAGCACTAAATAGTTTTACATACTACATAAGAGGTATTGCACTATAGATATCCTTTTGGAAGTTTTTCACTCAACATTATTTTTAAATATAGTCAAGGTGAATACATTTGACTCTAGATCATTTGTTTCAGTGGCTGATTAGTATCTACCCCATGACTATCCCATGACATATTTTCCCATTCTCTTCTTCACAGGCATTTAGAATGGTACTGCTATGAACATTGGTTATATCTTGTGCTCCTTCTGGGATAATCTCCCAGAGAAGATAGTAAGAAATGATATTTGTGGCCCTGAGAATGTAAATTCTCAACTTCTTTTGACATGGCCACATTATGGTTCCACTCCCTGTATGAGATTTCTTATTTTACAACAGCTTTGTCAACATTTGAGACTATGGTTTCATAGACAAACTACTTAGCCTTTCTAGCCATAGTTTGAGACATCTGTAAAATGGAAATAATACTGGTATTACTTCCATATTTATAGAATTACTATAGAGATTGACTATATAGAAAGACATTGGAACAACATCTGAACTTTTTATATTTTTCCAAGTATTTCCAGGGGAAGAGAATCTATAAAATGTAAGAAATGTTTCACTTGGAGAACACTACCTTTCATTATTATTGTTGTTATTGTTGTTATTGAAGTATATGTTGTTTCAAATGAGTTTACTCAGGTGAACTAGAAAAGGCAACTATTAGGATGAGGAAAACTTGTTTCAGCATTTCAGTTTGGATGTCTTTGGAGACCAGGTTATTATAAATGAGAAGCTCCCTCTAATACCTCCCTCCATCTGTTCTGATCATCACAATATTTTGTTTCCCTTAGGTGCCACTGTGCAGCTGGCTTCACAGGGTCACACTGCGAATCAAACATCGATGAATGTCAGTCTAACCCATGTAAAAACCAGGCCACCTGTGTGGATGAATTAAACTCATATAGTTGTAAATGTCGGCCAGGATTTTCAGGCAGCAGGTGTGAAACAGGTAAGATATGAACTGAATGTTACTAAGAACAATAATAAAAAAAATAACATGGGGTCAACATCAGTTTTTACCTGTAGCATATACTGCTCACATGTCAAAAACTGCTCTAGGCACTTTATACTTGTTTAATCTTCACAGCCATCCAATACATGATGTGCTATTATCAATATCTTCAATAGCACAGATGAGGAAATTGAAACTTAGAATTGTACAGGGGAAGTGAGGAAAACTGAATTTGCCAGAACTCTTCTGTGTATTTGGGAAGGGCTCTTCGGCAGGCCGTTTGACTTGGAGATGAGAGTCCACGGACAGGTTTGAGGATCTGTAGATCGAGGCTGACCCGCCCTCTCGGGGGGCCGCAGTCTCTTAGCCGCTTTCCTGCACCGTGATCAGCCCCTCCCCACCGAGTTCCTGTCCTCAGCGTACAAGTGGGCTTCGGTATCTCTACGGTAACAGCACCCCGATTCTGCGTCTCCAGACAGCTGCTCCCTGTCTCTCTGCGTCCTCTGTCATGGGGTGCTTTTGCCATCTCATACACTCATGGCCTGTTCTATTTCAAAGAACGTGAAATGTATTTTGTAAATCAGATTTAGTTTAGAAACTACTTCTCAAGGGATCCTACTTACTATTAACTTCTCTGAAAACACTACTGCTTGTCTACCGCTCACAGCGAGGTCTCGCCGGTACCACAGTCTGCACCCCCCTTTCTTCTTTGTTGCAGAGCAGTCTACAGGGTTTAATCTAGATTTTGAAGTTTCTGGCATCTATGGGTACGTCATGCTCGATGGTGTGCTTCCGTCTCTCCACGCGGTCAGCTGTGCGTTCTGGATGAATTCCTCAGACACCTTCAACTACGGGACGCCGATCTCCTATGCGCTGGAGGATGACAGCGACAACACCTTCCTCTTGACCGATTATAACGGGTAAGCTGATGTGTCGGGAAGGCTGCGCTTAGGACTCGATCACGGAATCGAGGTAGAACCTGCTGCTGGCCGGGGCTTGATTTCTGACACCGGCGACAGGGAAACGGGTGGCGGTGGCGGGGGTTAGGGGCTGCACTGGGACAGCAGGGTGACGACAGTCACGCGGGACATCTGGGGAAGTTCTATAAAAGGACATTGTCTTAGTGACAGTTGTTTATACAAGCCTTGTGTTTTAGCACTTACTGAGTATTTTCATATGTATTATTTCATTTTATCTTCCCAATGACCAGAAGTATTAGCATCCCTTTTATAGAAACTAAAACAAAATTTCAGACAGACTAAATAATTTGACCCAAATTTCACACCCTGCGAGGGGCAGAGGTAACTCTTCAACCCAGATGCGAAGACTGCTGCTCACTCTTTGTACCTCCAAGACATCAGGGAAGAGCCACAGAGGAGCACGTCTCCCCCACTGGGCATCTGTCCACACTGTTCATTGCTGAGCTGCCCACTGCCTTGTCCCCTGGTGGTCTCTTTCAGACTACTTCTCTCTCCCTCATATTCAGCCTTTGCCAAGGATTGACAGTGACGCGGGTCTACACCTTCAATCTGGGTAGCTCTGCTGTCACCACGTGACATTGTACTGTTAAGCTGATCCTCATCACTGACCTCCACTGAGCCGGTCACAGGCCTCAGAGACAGACTGACCTCTCTTCCCACCCCACAGTCCCGGGGGCTGCACTCTTCTAGTAGGAATCTCCCACCCTTAGACATCATTCTTCTTAGTGGACTTGAGCATCCAGAAAAAACTCAGGAGGTTTGCAAAAGCCCTCCTTTGAGGTAAGATGACTATTTGATTAGGGAGAGGAAAACTCAGGAAGAAAACAATAGTGTAAAATATCACCTTTCTATAAACATCTTTGGATAGAGGGTGAGAAGATTCTGGGAGATGTATTCAGTGAAATTTTACCTTCCTTAGCAACTTGCTCTGTCATTTCTTTTTCTGCATTTGCTTTTGAAAGTATTTCACCCTATGCCATTTCCATTTCCCTCAGTGGTGTGATTGTTGAAAACATCTTGCAATTGGCCACCACTTTTACTTAGTATTAATTATCCTTTTCTTTGGATTCGGGTACTTTGCCTACCATGTAACCACTTTGGTGGTTGTTTTAGTTCATTCAGGCATCTATAAGAAAGTGCTGCAGACCAGGTGGTTTGTAAACAACATAAATTTATTTCTTACCATTCTGGAGACTGAGGTGCTGGCAGAACTGGTGCCTGGTGTCAGGAAGAGGGACTTCTCTGATTCACAGACAGCATGCTCTTGCTGTGTCCTCAGATAATGAAGCAACAGGGCACTTCTTTTGGACCTTTTTCATAAGAACAATAATTCCATGCATGAGGCCCTTGCTCTCATGGCTTAGCCACCTGAAAAAGGCCCATCTCACTCTGGATGAAGTTTTCTGTTTTGTTTTGTTTTTGCTGTACTGGGGATTGAACCCAGGGCCTTTGCACTGAGCTACAATTCCAGCCCTTTTTTCTGATTTTATCATTTACGTATGTTTATTGAAGAGACAAACATTTCTAGGGCAACCTAGAAATTTAGCTTGAATTTAGAGTCCTTTTGCCTCCACGTCCCAGAGTGCTGGGATCACAGGTATGTGCCACCACACCGGCAGGCCCCAGCTCTTAACACCATCGCAGGGTGAGTAGGTCTTCATATATGAATTTTGAAAAAATACAAAATATTCAAATTCTCAGGCCATAGCAGCAGCCATGAAACATATTCACCTCCTGTGGAATATCTGAGATTTGTTCTTGGCATAGGAAACACATTCTGGAAGAGAGATGGGGATCTGACATTTATAAAACACAACTATCTTCACCCTCTCTCCACAATAGCCAGGTGGTGAATTACCTAAAACTGGACAGTTCTCTTGGCTCACCTGAAATTCTTTTTCTTACCACTCTGTGTGTAAGAGACACAACATTTCCAAATGAGATTCAATAGAATGAAATTATAAAGTCAAATCTGTCCTATATGAAATACGGCCAAATGGAGAAAAAGGACTAATGGGTTTACACAGAGTGCTTTGCACACAGAAGAAAAATAGGAGCATGCCCCGCAGAAGGCCTGTGGCGTAGGACTGACGGCTCTTCCCTGGCATCCTTCTATCCACAGCTGGGTCCTCTACGTGAATGGCAAGGAAAGAATAACGAACTGTCCCTCGGTGAATGACGGCCACTGGCACCACGTCGCCATCACCTGGACGAGCGCCGGCGGAGCCTGGAAAGTCTATATCGACGGGAACCTGTCTGACAGTGGCACTGGTCTCTCGGTTGGGGCCGCCATCCCAGGTGTGTTAAAGAAAAACGAGCGTCATTCTGTTAGATTCTAGAGGCCGAGGTGCATCTGTACACGTCGCGCTTGCTTGTTTTGTGGTCCGTAGTTTCTGACAAAAATCCACAGTTCTCGCTCATGTCCTGCTGCTTGGTTACTCAGACTGAACGTGGCTAGGTGCTTTTTCCCAGGTGAGCTGTGTGGAACTGTGTACGAGACGCCCTCGGCGGAGGGGTCTGTGTTCATAGCACCAAGGAGCAAGCTAAACTTGCAGGAGCCTCCTCTACTGCCTTCCGAGAAAGAAAAGATGAACTGTTGGAGTTCAGGAACTGTTTACTTGTGGTAGGGACCTTCTTCTGTGATCAGAATACAAACCGTCCCACTATGAATAGCTGTTCATTTTTGTTCCCTTTTTTTACTAGAACCTAACTTCCTCTCTTAAAAACACTTTAAATATTCAGAGCTTTAGTTAAAGTTGTAAAAGTATTATATATATAGTGATGTTTCATTCACCCACACACATCTGTATAAGATTATTATTCATTTTCCTCATTTCTTTCAGATATTAAACATGATACTAGAAAAAAAGATAAAAACAGTTCAAAATTTTAAAATTTAACATATCATGTTGTATCAAACTAGGATAAATAAATGAATATACTAGAAAAGCCTAATATTCATGAAAATGTGATGTTATCTTCACGAAGCCTAAAACCAGATCTTTATTTTATAGTTTTTTAGAAATTATTGTTCATGGGTATGATCTTTAATATTAAGAAAGTCTTGGGGATCAAACTAAAATTAATTTTGTGTGTCAGTGTAAAGAACACATACTGAGCAGCTGCTGGCTGGGTCAGGCCTGTCTGGGCACTGGGCGTCTGAGGCTGAGCAGAGCCCCGGCAGACCCGGCTCCCCTGAAGCAGTCAGTGTGGTAGGGGAAGGAGGTATGAAGCCCACAGCCACATTCACTGATGTGGGCTTTCAGGCTGAGGTAAGCACTATGAGCAGAGGCTGCTGTTCTGAACTGGTTAGAATGAAGAGGCAACTGAGAGGGGGACAGAGGCCCTGTAGAGCTCTCAAGGATAGTCGGGCCTTAAGGGCAGGGGACGGCAGCTGACTAACGAGCTGAAAGAAGACTGAGGGATCTGGGATGCAGACTGAAAGAGGGCATGAGGGGCCTCAGGCCTGAATGGGAGGTCATGACCGGGTCATGTCAGGCCTTCTAGGGTCGAGGTTTACAGTACAATCAATGGGTGTGGTGACTCACGCCCACCAGCAATCAATACCACATACCACAGTGCCAGCCGTGGTGGCTCACGCCTGTAATCCCAGCACTCGGGAGGCAGAGACAGGAGGATTGCTGAGCTGGAGGCTTGCCTGGGCTACGTAGTGAGCTCAGGGCCAGCCTGAACTACAAAGTGAGACCCTGTCTCAAAAAGGGGGGGGGGGGTTATTTCAGAAGTTATTTATAATTAGCTTGCCAAATTTTCTGTTCACATTAATTTTTAACATTTAAAAAATTTTGTTAACTGACAGCAATTACCAGGCAAGCGAGATCCCATGGGAAGCTGCCAGGGCCTGCCGGCAATCGGACACACCTGAGTCGGGGCGGGGGGTGAGGATGAAGAAAACACAAGACAGACAAAGACAGACAAAGATGGGATCCGGAGGACCTCTCAGTACCGAGCAGGCACTGTGTTTATTGATCAGGCTATATTTATACTGATTTGGAAGGGTGACATGACGTCGATAATGGTTACTATGATCTTATAAATTTATCATTTGGTTGGTAGAAACAAAAACAGGTAGTCAAGAAATCAGTACATTTCTTAGAAACTAGAACAGAAACAAATGGTAACTATAAACATGATGATCATAAGACGAATCAATTTCTCAAAATATCAAACTACAATTCTCTTCAATCTTTTCCCTAACTCTAACTTCCTTGTAGTACTTTCTATTAATGCTTAACTTTTAACAGAATAAGACCAGAAGAATAAGTACATCCATCATATAGTTAATTCTGCTAACTTTGTTGAACTCTGTCCTAGCCTGCGTAGAACCTGGAAGAGAAAAATATGTTGCTAACTTGAGAGACAAAGGTCAGCGAGCCCAGCACAGGGATAGGGGAATTTTCCCAGAGCCAGAACATGTTTTCTGGCAGTAACCCAGGGCAGCTCCTTGTTAGAGCAGATCCTCTGGTATATTCGGGGCAGCACCATAAAGTGCAGATCCCCGACTCAGGAGTTATTCCCCAAAAGCCCAGGCATAAATGCCTGGTCCAGTTACACCATGCTGAGCCGCTTCCCACAGGAAGCACACCCAAAAGAAGAGAGAAAGCATAGGGTCGGCCTTGGGTGCACTGGCTGCTAAGAGGCAGAGAAAGGAGGTTGAGAAGGAACAGAACAGTTTTGGGAAAAACAAGAAGATTCCGTCTCAGAAGCCAGTTACCATCAGGCTGGCTTCTGTTGGAAACAGGTGGTACATAAAAGGGCTAACTAAAGAGAGTTTCATAAACCATTATTTTCAAAAATATGGGGAGAGTAAAAAGTACCAACACATGGTAGCCAAACACACATGACTAACAATAACAGAAAGATGCAACGGGTGAGCCTGAAGTGACAGGTGGAGAAGTTACTGAAAAGATTTAGTCCTGTAGCAAAGGCAGGGAAATTGCCCAATGGGAACAATGATAGGAAATGGGGAAAAGCTGCCACCTCTCAGCCGTTTGACTGGCAGGAAGGAATCCAGGAGATTAAGCTCCTCGCTTGTCTTTCTTGTCCTTTCTCTTCTTAAAACGGCCATGCCATTGGCCGGCCTCAAACTGAAGCCAGGGCGCAAGAAGTGGGCGGTGCAGTTCAGAGGAGGCAAAGTTGGGGACACGAAGAATAGAGAAAAGCGGAAGGTAGAGTGGACGGAGCAAACACAGACCGTCCAGGATTGCCCGGGGGACAGCTGAATGCAGCAAAATGGTGAATAAAGATAGGTATTACAGTTATACTTTCATTAATTAGCATTTTAGGAAGATAGCCCATCAGGCCAGTTTTCCTTCACTTTTTTCATCTCTCTCTTTTTCTCTCTATAGGTGGCGGTGCATTAGTTCTTGGGCAAGAGCAAGATAAAAAAGGAGAGGGATTCAACCCCGCTGAGTCTTTTGTGGGCTCCATAAGCCAGCTCAACCTCTGGGACTATGTCCTGTCTCCACAGCAGGTCAATTCCATTTTCAGTGTATGACAGTAATGAGATGCAAAGGTACAAACCTAGTGGGACTCTGAGCATCCTAACAATGATGTATCTTATTGTGAGCTCTTGGTTATCAGAATTGATTACCAATACCATTGGGAGTTAAACTCAATTAAACTCAGTTAAACTGCTGATATTGTGCATTTTATTGGAAATGAATATCTTGTAAAATCTTGTGATTTCAGAGCTGGGAAGAGTCTTAGTGAATAATATTTCAAATCTGTCTTGCTGAACTTGAAGAAAATGAGTCTTGTGAGGTCATCCTAGAGAGCAGCAAATAAGTTAGCGAAGAAAGCCAAGGTGGAGTCAGACAGCCCATATCCAAACCCCATTTGTACCACACATTAGATTTACTGGGTTGATTTTGAACAGAGTACTTCACCTCTCTATGCTTCAGTTTTCTTACCTCTGAAAGGAAGAAAAGTACAACTACATAGTAGGGTTCTGATGGGATTGAACAAAATAGTCCATAAACTTGTGGTGTTGTTAGGCCCTTAGTGAGGGTTTGATACATGTTCATCCTTATAACTATAGTGCCAGAACCAATGTCTCAATTCTGTGTCAGAGGCCAAAGATGTTGAATGTCAGGAGCTGGGACCTCTCATCCCTCAACAAAACTCAGAGCCGTACGTAAGAAGCTCTGTGCATAGAACGTCAGATTTTCATCAGCAATGAGTTTTCAAACAAAAATGAGTCTGATGGGAGAGGAAATGAGGAAGGTTGAGGTAAAGGACAGTTTTCATGTTGCTTCTGAAATCACGCCACGCAAAAGACTGCTTGCTTCCCTTCACCTCCACCCGCAAAGCATTTCCAAATGTCTTAATGCAACTAAGTAAAATAATCCTATCTGGGTGGTAAAGTAACACTGATCTAACGGTGCATTTTTAAACTTTCAGGTGAAATCGTTGGCTACTTCCTGCCCAGAAGAACTCAGCAGAGGAAATGTGTTAGCCTGGCCTGATTTCTTGTCAGGGATTGTGGGGAAAGTGAAAGTTGACTCCAAGAGCGTGTTTTGTTCTGGTGAGAATTTCCCTCTTCCTTCAACTTCGCCATCTCCTGGCTATACTGGAGTTTTTTAGCAAATGAAAATAATTCAAAATTCTCTAGTAGTCAAGTCATACGTGGCTATCAATCTACTCCTTGCCATTAACTCATATTTACTTTGTGTTCATCCAAAGGATTTCTCAAATATTAAAATATATTCTATATAACAAGATACAGATTAATTGGGTAGAAAAATTGGACAAAGGTAAAATGAGATTAGACAGAGAGGGTAAGAGGAGGGATATAGGGGTTTTTTTGTTTGCTTTTTGTTTTTTAACTGTTCAACAAAGTGCTATCTTCCTACTTGACATGGGTTTGTTGGTTGGTTGGTTGGTTGGTTGGTTAGTTTTTGGTTCTTTTTTTCTTACTAGCTGTCTAGGATCAGGTAAAACACAGAAAAGAAAAATGAACATTGGCAACTCTGGATGATTAAAGCTGTCTCCTAAAATTAAATGCATTTGAATTAATTTCTTAAGAGCCTTTAGAATGCATGGCTTTGTAACTTATAGGAAGATCTCATTAATATTCAAGAAGTTCCATTTGTCCATTTAAAAAATATTTAGCAGGCCAGTTATGGTGGTGCACACCAGTAATCCCAGCACTCAAGAGGCTGAGGTACGAGAATCACTGTGAGTTCAAGGCCAGAGTTGGGCTACATAGTGAGTTCAAGGTCAGCCTGAACTACACAGAGAGACTCTGTCTTAAAATAAATACATGAATTTAATTAAAATATTCAACAGATTTATAGAAAGGGGGAAGAGTGTTGACTCAAGAGGTTTTTTGTAATATTTCTGCTTGGCAATGGTCATGGTATGGGGGAACGTGTTTTAACCTCAGCAGAGTGACTCTCCTATGCTGGTGCAAAATAAGATCTGACACCTGAGGTGCTTGTCTTGCTGCTAGGCTGCTGACAGGCTCTGCACCCCTGTTCTTTGCCTTCAGATTGTCCACCTTTAAATGGAACAGTACCTCACCTTCAAACCACATCCACGGACTTAAAGCCGGGCTCCAAAGTCAGTCTGTTCTGTGATCCTGGCTTCCAGATGGTTGGGAACCCTGTGCAGTACTGTCTCAACCAAGGACAGTGGACACAGCCGCTTCCTCACTGCGAACGTGAGCTCCTTTTGCTGAAGTCACTTCAGTGTCTTTTGAAAAATATTAGAGCCGTGGACACTTTTCAGGAATGCTAGACAAAAGTTAAACACTTCCTAATAGCGAAGAAAGCAAATATCCATTTGAGTCCTTCCTTTGTGTAAAGAGCTATGTAGGGTGACAATAGACCAGGTGTGAGTGCTTCCAAGGCAGCATGAGAAACTGGGTGTGAGGTAAAGGTCTGGGTAAGCAGAAGGTCCAGAGGGATGTGGGTCATTGAAGTTGCTTGACAATCATTGAAGAGAATAATTCATTCATTTACAATCTTTAAAGTCCCTACCATGTGCTAGGTACTGATCTGCATTCTGAAGATGCAGACATTGGGACAAAAGTCCTGTTCTTACAGATGTTACATTTTTGATAAGAGACAGAAAAGTAAGGAAATACGATATTATTTGTTTATACTAAGTAATGGTAATGGCTGGAAAATTAAATTATAATAGGAAGGTGCAAAGTGATTGGGGAACTAACACTACCATTCTAAACTGAGAATTACCCCTGACATAGAAAATATTTATCTGTTTCTTATCTATCTACCTCATGACAGAGCAAGCTGCACAAGGAGGAGTATTACTGGGTGCACTGCCATAACCCAAGTACCTAAGGTGATGTCTAATGAGCAGTCGAATCCAGGCAGGGGGTGTAGCTCAGTGGCACTGCGCCTGCATCGAAACCATGAGTTTACCCCCAGTACCAGGAAAAGAAAAGACGTCCTCTGAGTATTTTGCTCCTGACTTGGTGTGTTCTTCTGGGTCACCTTCCAGGCATTAGCTGTGGGGTCCCTCCCCTCTTGGAGAACGGCTTTTACTCAGCTGAAGATTTCCATGCGGGCAGCACGGTAACCTACCAGTGCAACAATGGTTACTATTTGTTGGGTGACTCCAGGATGTTCTGTACGGACAATGGAAGCTGGAATGGCATTTCACCCTCATGCCTCGGTGAGATAAATGTTGGCAACTACAAGGTTGGGTTGTAAATGTTGGGTTTAGTCTAGTCCTTTGGGAAATAGCTAGTATAAATTCCTGTGGCTCTCAGCATTCCTCTGTTTACTCTTTCTCTTCCCAGTAAATTTCAGGCAAGCCATGATAGAAAAACTGTCCTCAGAGGGGTCACAAGTGTTTTACATTTGATCAGGCTCAATATTAAGATTATCTCCAACTCTCACTCTTCTTCAACTCACCCACCTATAAGGAGATAGCTTTTCTTGTGTATCTAGAATGTAATTCTGACATATCTAAATGTTGTAAAAATAGTGTAATGTATTAAGGGATAATGATGTAAGACTAACAACAAATGCTTGACACATAAAAAGAATGAATTTGAAGTTTGTATAAAAGTAAAACCAAATGTTTGATGCTTATGAAAAATGGATCCTCTGGAATATCTGTAAGCTGTCTTTGTTTCAGATGTTGATGAGTGTGCAGTTGGCTCGGACTGTAACGAGCATGCTTCTTGCCTGAATACCAACGGATCTTATGTATGTTCATGTATCCCACCATACACAGGAGATGGGAAAATATGTGCAGGTAACCAAGTATGCAAAGCCAGAAATTCTTACTTCAACTTTTCATTATAGCATATATTTTAAAGGCATGTAAATTTATGAGACAATAGTCTTAAACTCAAAGAGAATACAGTTGAATGAAACAATATACATCTTGTAAAGAGACAAAGAAATGCCAGACGTGGTAGCTCATGCTTCTAATCCCAGCACTCAAGAGGCAGAGGCAGGAGGATTGCTGAGTTCAAGGGCTTGCCTGGGCTACATAGTGAGCTCAGGGCCAGCCTGAGCTACAAAGCAAGACGCTGTCTCAGAAAACAAAATAAAAAGGCAAAGAAATAACTAAAAGTACTTTAAATTAGCATTGTTTCTCCCAACATCTGTTTCTGAAATATAAAACTGAGGGCCAACTACATTGCCAAGATATTGAAGAAACCTCTTTGTAGCACAGGAATAACAGAATGAATTTAGGACTATAGTCAATGGCCTCTTTGCCTCTGTCAGAGCCAAGAAAATTCCGTAGCATACCTTCAGCATTAATATCTTTCCCTGCCTCTGGCATACAATTAATGTCATTGAAAAACATAGACATCTTGCTAAAACACATCTCTGAGTCTTACAATAACTTCGATAGCCCAGGCCCCCTCTCTTAACCCATTGATGTTTTCTACATACACTGTGGGGAAAACCTACCAGAAAATAATAAGATAGGAAGTAAAGAGGAAATTAAAATAATGGATGAAATCATCTGGCTGTAGGTATCCAATGTAAAGTACTGTATTTTAGAACAGAGAAAAAAAATCCCAGAATCATTCATGATGCAGAGATGTTTCCTGCTATAAAATACAGAGAGAGAAAAAGAGAGAGAGTCCTGAACATCTGTACTATCTGTGTACTATTTAAGAACAAATCATGAAATTTGTGTAAGGAAAGTTTGAGTCAATATATACTCTCTTAGGAGAAATGAAGGATTATAGTCAGTCCTGTTGACCAACTCCGGCCTCAAACATTGCTTTAACCCTGCCCCTCTCGTCTCTCCATGATGAATGGTTCCCACCCAGTTTGTGCACACGAGGGCCTTAGGTTGCCAGGTCTTCCTGACAAGGGGGGCTAAGGACTTCTTTGAGCCTACTGTTGCCCAACCTTTACATCACCTTGAAATCAAGTTCATGGCTTTTCTAAAACAGGATGTGAGCAGGAGGGTGGGGCTTTTCTAAAACAGGGTGGGGCAGGAGGGGGAAGCGCTTCTCAACCTTGTTCCGGCTCAGCTTCATTGCTTCCCTTGTTAAAAAAAAAAAAAAAAAAAAAAAAAAAAAACTACACTTTGAACACAGAAGTCTTGTATATTTTATTAGTTGTTATTGTTTAAATGCCCATGAAATATATCTTCCGAACTGAATGTGAAGGTACATACCTATGATGCCAACACTGTGGGTGATAGAGATAGGATGATCACAAGTTCAAACCCAGCCTGGGCCACTACCAATTTAGTGCATCTTTGTCTCAAAATAAAATATTAAAAAAACATTGAGAAAGTAGCCCAATTTGGAGACCCCTGGTCTTTATCTCCTTCAAAAACATTTCTTTCAGAATTTTTTATGGGTACCTTAATTATGGTGAGATTCTTTTACTGTGAGATTTTTCACAAAAATTTCTTTGTTTTAAGAACCTATAAAATGTAAGGCTCCAGAAAATCCAGAAAACGGCTACTCTTCCGGTGAAATACATACAGTGGGTGCTGAGGTTATGTTCTCATGTGAGAAAGGATATCAGCTGACGGGAGTGACCAAAATCACTTGCTTGGCCTCTGGAGAATGGAATCATGTCAGGCCACGTTGTGAAGGTACACTGAGTTAATTTCCGTGTTCTTGTATTTGGCAAGTCTGGAAAACTAGACACAGCAAGTGTTATTTCTATCAGCTCTGTTTGTTTTGAAACCCAAATACTAGTCTTCTGTTTAAACATGATAGAAATGTAGAGCCTTGAGTACTCAGTGCACACACACATTCTTTGAAAAGCTGTGGTTTTTTTCTCCCTTCCCTTTCAGCTATTTCTTGTGGTGCACCAGCTCTTCCAGAAAACGGTAGCATTGATGGATCCACATTTACTTACGGCAGTAAAGTGACGTACAGGTCAGTGTCTAACACTAAAGCCACATTACAGAACTTGATGACATATGTACCCTTGGTGGTATAATACTGGGAGGAACAATCCCAGAGGGTTTTTTTTTTAATTTGTATTTAAAATAAATTAAATTAAATTAAATTAAAGAACTAACTGAGAGAACCATAATATAAAGAAGTTTAACCAAATAATTTAATGGTAGTCATATCCAGAATCTTTAAATCCCCTGAGCCAGGATCTGTCATTATCGCAACACTCCCTTTGTTTTGCCTTGAAGATGGAGGGTGTGCGTGTGCGTGTGCGTGCGTGTGTGTGTGTGTGTGTGTGTGTGTGTGTGTGTGCGTGTGCTCCTCCCTAGCAATTACCCGTGATTATTTATTAGCCTTTACTCCCAGCCGGCTAACTCAGGGAAGAGACTAGCCGCTCTCAAAATGAAGACTTTTTCTGTTTATAACGACTAACCCATGATGCAAATTGGATTTCTTAAACCTGCCCTCTGTTCACTACCAAACAGATTTGTCGTGGGGAAGATACACTGTATTCAACCTTGAAATTGTAAGCATTATTTCAGTCAGGAAGAAAGGAGAAATTTTCCAATGTGTGTAACTTCCCAGTATCTTAGAGGTTTAAGATACAGATAAAATGATGGAAAATAAAACAAATTATACTCGTAATGTTCCTTTATCTCCTTCAGGTGTAATAAGGGCTACACTTTGGCTGGTGATACGGAGACATCTTGTCTTGCGAGTGGTTCTTGGAGTCATTCCTCCCCTGTGTGTGAACTGGTGAAGTGTTCTAACCCTGAAAAGATAAACAATGGGAAATACGTTTTGAGTGGCCTCACCTACCTTTCTACTGCGTCATACTCATGTGAGAGTGGATACAGGTAAAGGGTGTAGATACCGGGCCAGCTTCCTATGATTGTTTCTTGGTCATTATTTGCTCTGATAGGGTTGATTTGTATGTAGCTGCCTAACTTTGAAAGAAATTTTTAAATGTAAGGATGGCCTCAAATTTGGATGCTTTCTGAAAGCTATTGTATATAGTAAAGGCTCAATAAAATAGTTGCCCTGTTTTTTTCCAGTCCTTGTAGGATAGCTGTTTAAGTATTCATACTTCAAACATGAAAGCAAAACTTGTGAAACATAACATAGTCCCTAATATTTTTGTGTTGGATGGTTTTAAATAAAACAGCTTACCAAGTTTATACTGACTATTGCATAGTATTATTGTATTACTAAACCATATGAAAACTGGACATGATGATGTTCACCTATCATCCCAGCACTCTGGGAGGCTGAGGCAGGAGGATCACAAAGTTTGAGCTCATGTACTAGTCATCTGTTGGAAGAATAGCCAACAAAGATTTTCTCCCACTCTGTGGGCTGTTTGTGGTGAGTGTGATTAAATAGAAGGAATGACAGAGAAAGCCAAGGTGCGATCAGGAAAGTCGTCAAAAGGATATGAAGTTAAACAGATTAAATGAGCAGGAAGTAGAGTGAATAATACAGCCAATCACAATCGTGCTGGAAAGCAAAGGCAAATAAGCTGTGACATAAGGCTGCAAAGTTAGTTTGGGATATCAAAGAAGACCCGAGGTCAGCATCGTAGCCATGTGATTTAAAGGTGCAGGTTTAAAGCAAGGGCAGTGCCCTTGGACATCACGTGCTCTGATCACCTGTCTGTGCAGGTAGGTGTCTCCCAGCTGGGTCCTAATCAGCGTGGTGACCTTTTCCACCTAAGTAATCTGCTACCCACCAGGTCTGAGATGCCCTATACCATCACCAGCAAGCACATTAAATTTTATGGTGCGTCAGATGGTTGTTGTTCTGAGGCATTAATTATTTTCAAAGATATATAGCCTGCTCAGATTTCCCTTGTTCTTATATAAAGCAACAAAACATGAAGACACATTATTTTTATGAAATAAAACTTTTCAAGTAAACGTCCTTTGTGTTCTTCTAAATTCTCCTATCTTATCACCATAGCAATAAGCAGTTCCCCGATGAGAGCGTGACGCTGTGTCCGTTCGTGTTTCCTGCAGCTTACAGGGCGCTTCCCTCATTGAATGCACAGCATCCGGCAGCTGGGACAGGGCACCGCCCGCCTGTCACCTCGTCTCCTGCGGAGAGCCACCTGCCATCAAAGATGCTGTCATCACCGGGAATAACTTCACTTTTGGGAGCTCTGTCACCTACACATGCAAAGAGGGGTGAGTACAGCCTGCGGGGAAAGGAGCACTCTGCAGGCCAAAGGCACAGGCTCTTCCTGAGCAGACACAGACTCCGCCGGACACAAAATTACATTTCCTGGTGGCCAAAGCCAAAGAGAGTTTTATGCTCTTATTTTGTGACAGCAGAGAGGGAGCATATTTTCCTGTACGAGCAATAGTTTCCTAGAATTCATTAAGCCTATTAAATTAAGTAGCAGGCATTAGGCCATGCAGTGAACATTATCTTTGTACTTAATCAAAGATGCAAACAATGTATTTAAATAGGTGCTTGTGTATTCGTCTTCTTCTAAACCAAAGGCAAAATTTTAAGTCACAATGGAAAGATAGTATGCCTTCTGGGAAAAAAAATATTTAAATGATACAGTTCACATTTTAACATTGTTAATGATCCCATTTTGTTAGGATGTAGCATTGGGAAAAACAGGGAGCAAATTTGAAAAGGCATTCACATTCTTGTTGGGTCTCATTTCAAGATCTCACTTGACCTCGGGAAAGTCTGGGAGTGAGGTCCAGAGCCCTCTGCGAGGAGCTGCTTCGGGCCTGTTGCCAGCCCAGAGCAATAGTTGAACCTCTGCCTGATTTGCCATTCACCACAGTCATTGTATTGTTTCTTTTTTGCACACTTCCTCCTTTAATATTTGCAGCTTTCGTCATACTTCCCTCTCTCCATTGGCCCTAATTGCTTTCCGTCCACTTGCAGACAACAGAGAGGAGCTGCCAGTCTCTGTGCATGTGTTTCCAGCGCTGTCACTCACTCTGCGGCCTGGAGGGCATGGGTGACTTCCTCGTGCATTGGTTGTCCCTCTGTGTAAAACGAACTCACTAAAACTTCATATTTATGGAGAGGATAAGCAACCAAGCTATACAGTGTATGGCTCACGCAGGAAAAAAAGCCTCAGGAAGCCAACAGACTCACGAGCAGGGTACACAGGAGAGGACTGAGTTTCTGTGGCCATGGTCACGTGGAAGCCATTCATCTTAATAGACCGTCCCGTTGACACACAGTTGCCAGCAGGTGGCGACAATATATTATTGCCAAAAAGATTGTAAGAGTCATTTTATAAATATTATCTGAAATCATAAGTTCTTTTAAATTATTTTAAATATAAAATATAAAAGCGTACATGTCAATGAAGTATCATGATGTTTCAATGGAGGCATACATTGTATAATCTTTATACCAGGTCAAACATCTATCTCCTTAAACATATATTATTTCTTTATGGTGAAAACTTTCAAAATCCTTTCCTCTAGCTTTTAAAAATGCAAAATACAGGGCCTGAGGTTTAGCTCAGTGGTTCCAGTGCCTGCCTAGCAAATGCAATGTCCCTGGTTCGACCCCCGGTAACCACATACAACAATTCCAGGTGTGATGGCTAGTGCCCACCAGCAATCAGTACCACATACCACAAATAGCTGGCTTGGTGGCTCAAGCCTGTCATCCCAGCACTTGGGAGGCAGAAGCAGGAGGATTACTGAGTTTGAGGCTTGCCTGGGCTCCATAGTGAGCTCAGGGCCAGCTTGAACTACAAAGCGAGACCCTGTCTCAAAAAAAAAAAAATGCAAAATACGGTGTAGCTGTCTGTAGACAGACTACTTATTATCTAACTGTAACTTAGTACCAAAGACCCACTTTTCCCCATCTCTCCCCATTCCCTTCTCTCTGGCCTCTGGTAACCACCGATCTATGTTAAACTGTTACATGATCGACTTTCTGAATCCCAAATTTAACACTTTAAGTGAACAAGAAAACTTTAACACTAAAATGTCAGTGCAGGAGTGCCTTCTGATGATCCTGTTTGTGCACTGTGAATTATAATCTACATATGGTTATTTAAAAGAAATCATTTGTTTGTGATAACCTAGTAAATACGTGTATTCTGAATAAAACCTGATCATTAAAAACTCCTAGAGGTTTTTCGGGTTAAGTAATGCATGATTGTTATATAAAAATAGAAAATACCCTATTATAGTTAAAAGTCACCTACCATTTTACTACTCACAGACAAGTAATGGTAATATGTTGCCTCGTTTCTTCCTAAAATTTTGTCTTGGCCTATATTCTTAAAATTTAAAGATCACAATCTACGCAAATTCATGTTTTCACTATTTCTTCCCAAGTCAAACACTTCTTCACAAATTATTACCTTTAAGATATCATATGAAGAGTTTTATGTCTGCCTAATGTTTACTGTTAAAAATGGTGTAAGAGACCACCTGGACACAGGCTTTATGAGAGAAAAAGGCTGGAATTTTTTCTGTCTAGATGCAGGCTGAGATTGTGAGTGCCATCTGCAACAAGCTGGGAAAGAAAACAAGTTTCTATAGATTCTGACCTATAATCCTAAGGAATTTGGAGTGGAATGATTATGACTGAAGGACCAAGGACGGTCAGTGCAGGTGTGCATCCAGTACTGGATGCTCTGTTTTGGGGGTGGTTATGTATTCCATCCTAAATTTTCTTTATGGCCATCTCCTCTGTTTAGTGAAAGTACCATGGCCCTTCTAGTGGTTCCCTGTTGTTTTCTGGGGGCTGGATATTTTCTCGGAGGGTCTCATGTGGGTCAGACATGCTATTTATCTGTATCTAAAAGTGGTTTATTTAAGGAAACAGTAAAAATTATCATGAAAATTACAGTAAACCCATTCATATGAGTAAGATTTTTACATTAGTCAAAAGACTTCCATATGAATTATCTCATGTGCTTCCTCCCACAAAGATGAGGTTTGGTGGACGAAGAATTATTCCTATATTATGGCTGACACAGTGGGTCCCAATATCTTAGAAAACTCATCTGGTCTGAGCAATTAGGTAGCTTAAGGAGTTTTGTTGTTGTTATTGAATAAATGGAAGTCAAATCTGATAACCTAAGTCGCATAGCTATTAAAAGAAATGAGACCATCTTTATAACAGTGTTTCACAGAGACATGAAATATCACATAAGTATGACTATATTGTAGTTTTCAGTACCATAGTCATTGTATAAAGTGATGTTTACTTAATAATATGGGAGAAATTATCTTAGAGAGTTCATCAAATTAATATGAAACACACAGTCCCAAGTCATTATCACTGTACTTCTTTTAGGAGACATGAAAAGCTTTATTGCAGATAGAGGTAAAGGACACACTCAAGAACATAGTGCAAGTGCTCAGAGAAATAAGGCACAATCTAGCTAGCAAGCGGGGATCTCTTGTGTGTGCTGGGTGGTAGAAATTTATGAAATTAGATAATTTATAGTCTCAGTCTTGTCTTAGTCTGAGTGGGTGAGAGAGGATAGCCCACCTCTTGTGAGACAATGGTTTATTCAGATGGGAAATCCCAAAAGAGTGGTCTCTTCATGGATGAAAAAAGACCATTTGCAAGTAGAAAGGGAATGGACAAACTAAACTATAGCTGAAAAAAGGGTTTCCCAGGTTTGTCATTTTGAGAGAAGAAAGAAAGAAGTAAAAAAAAAAAAAAACTGGGCTTCTCTTTACAATTTTAAAAATCTCAATTTCCTTTTCTCCTTTCTACCTAGCTTTGTTTCCTCTGTCTTACCTCCCCCCTCCCCTGCACACATATGCACAAGACTTTGGCCCCTTATTCTTAAGAGGTCACAGAAAGCCCAGGGTCTGTCTTCAGTAACTGTTTCAGGCTGGGGAAGCCACTTGATCCGGCCTAGCCAGGAACCAAAGGTCCTAACTGAGCAAAAGGACACATAGGAACATCGAGCACCATCTTTTGAAGAACCATCATCTTTCAGTAGTCCCAAGAAGAGGACAAGGGCATATGAGACATTAGCCCACAACAACAATGAATTATGCAGCAGACAAAAATTCCAATGCCCAGTACCATTGCCAGAAAAACAAGGATTTTTTTTTCCCACCAGGTTTTTCCAGGGAACCAGTCATTAAAGTTTATGGGAGAGTCTGACATTGCATGGGTTTGGATGGAGATCACATTTCCAGAGTTGTCAGGAATAGAAACACGACATTCTGTTTTGATAATGGCACATGTCCCAGGCTGTGCTGCAGTTAGAATATCTAGGGCCTTCAGTGAGTATGTCTAGATCATCCTCCATATTGGCTTCTCACAGGCCAGCCCGGCCTAACTGCTTATAAGGTACCTAATTAATTTAGCTATCTACAATATTTTCTCCTCTGAAGAAGTACCCCAAAGGGGCAGGGAGTGAAGACCATTCCAGCTGTTTCCAGATGAAGAGGGTTGTAGTTGTGATCAGCAGTCAGAGTCACTCTATAGAAGATCCATCTAAAGGCTGTCAATAGACACCAGGCATTGTCATCTTGGATAAGCATGCATATAGCTTTAAGTCTGGAGGAGACAAAGCCCCCCGCCCCAAAAAAAAAAAACCCAGTTAAAATTAAGAATACATGGGCCAGAGCCGGAGGGTTAGCTCAGTGGTTCCGGCGCCTGCCTTGTAAGCGCAAGGTCCTGAGTTCGATCCCCGGTAACCACATATAATGCTGGGCGTGGAGACATGCCCACCAACAATCAACACCGCATACCACAGTGCCGGGCATGGTGGTTCACGCCTGTAATCCCAGCACTCGGGAGGCAGGGACAGGAGGATTGCTGAGTTCGAGGCTTGCCTGGGCACCATAGTGAGCTCAGGGCCAGCCTGAACTACAAAGCGAGACCCTGTCTCAAAAGGAAAAAAAAAAAAAAGAATACATGGGCCAAATAATAGGATCAGCAGAATTGCTATGAATACAGTCAACAAGCATTTTCACCAGCAGGAACTAGTAATAGTTTCCCACAAAGAGAATCCTGGGGATTTCAGAATCTGACATAGAAGTGTATTGTAGTTTAGCAGTTATCTTCTATTTACAGGGTCCACTTGTGGACCCCAATGAAAGTCTAGCACATTTGTTATTGGTTTCATTTGTATGGCCACTTGAAGTTTAGCAGCCTCCCTTAGTTTCTTTTCTTTTTGTGGGGAGGGCAGGGTCTCGTTTTCTAGTTCAGGCTGACCCTGAGCTCACTATGTAGCCCAGGCAAGCCTCAAACTCAGCAATCCTCCTGTCTGTGCCTCCCAAGCGCTGGGATGACAAGCATGAGCCACCACGCTGGACACTGTGGTATGTGGTACTGATTGCTGGTGTGTGTGAGTCACCACGCCCAGCATTGTATGTGGTTACTGGGATCGAACTCAGTGCCTTGTGCTCATGAGGCAGGTGCCAGAACCACTGAGCTAACTCTCCGGCCCCCTTAGATTCTTTTCTTGAGGGAGGTTATCTAAAAGCCTGATATTTTGTTATAGGTCTCTCCAGTTTTAGCAGTCAAGGTTGTTTTAGTAGTTCAATTCCTGCATCCAGTAATCTTGGCAGAAAGCATCCAAAATGATATGGGGGAACGGATGTAACTCCCAAACCGGCTAGATATCTGAAGTGTGAGTTTATGTTCTCAAAAATCGAAGCATGAATTCCAGGAATGATAGAGGTTAAGAGTAGTAAATATTCATTGAGAGCTTCTGCCTAAGAGAGACAGAAGTACAACCTAAACGTGGGTGGCACCTACTTATATACTTATTAATTTCTTTGCTACTGATCATTCTGCCATCCACTCTGTGTGTGTGTGTGTGTGTGATTAATGTTTCTAGTCCCTAAAGACATCCTTTGCATCTTTCAGTAATAGTTGATGAGTTATACAGTTTTTGTGTGAAAATAGTATTTTACACTAGCTGTTGAATTATACATGTATTTTACCTGGGAATACAACTCTACATTAGTAGTTACTTTTCCATAAATATTTTGAAAATATTATTCAAATGCCTTATGAGCTCAGGGCCAGCCTGAACTACAAAGCGAGACCCTGTCTCAAAAAGCAAAAAAAAAAAAAAAATGATAAACTGATCTAATTTTAGATATTATTTCAAAAGCATCATCTCTCAATAAGATGAGAAACAAGATCATATGAAAATATGAATGACTCATAATTATTCTAATGCTTTTTATTCTAATGCTGTATATCCTAATATTTTGTTCTACTTCCTTGAAATAGCACTTACAACCAATTTAAGATTTTTGCACATCAACTTATCATCTTAAGTGGGAAATAAACCTTGTGAATCAAGAAAGAATAACAGCTGTTAAGCAAAATTTATTCATATTGATTAAATAGCAAATCCATCTGCAGAAAACAGCTTTTGGTCATACCATGGTTTTAAAGTTCATTGCATGCCATTGTAAAACTATAAGCTATCTCCTTGCTAAATATGCCTTTTGGAACTTGTTCCAAAGTCTAGTGATAAAATCAACAGACTAAAACCATGTAAAAATAGATGGGATTCCAATTTTGAATTCCGTTAACTAGGAACAAAACTTCCTTCTCATTTTTCTTTTAAAAATATATAACAATGGGGCTGGAGATTTAGCTCAGTGGTTCTGGCACCTGTCTCGCAAGTGCAAGGTCCTGAGTTCGATCCCAGTAACCACATAGAATGCTGGGTGTGGTGACTCACGCCCACCAGCCATCAATACCACATACCACAGTGCAGGGCATGGTGGCTCACACCTGTAATCCCAGCACTCGGGAGGCAGAGGCAGGAGGATTGCTGAGTTCAAGGCTTGCCTGGGCTACATAGTGAGCTCAGGGCCAGCCTGAACTACAAAGCAAGACCCTGTCTCAAAAAAAAAAAAAAATATATATATATATATATATATATATAAAACAATGATTAGAGTTCCTCAAACAGTAAAAAATTGTACATTTGTTTTTCTGCATACACATTAACATCAAGATGTACTTGCATATCACAAAAGAAAGTCACATGATCAATAAGCTCAATATTTATACAGTAAATATTATTTGGAAACAATAAAAGTAAACAGTGTTGGGAAGATTAAAGAATAAAATCAGAAGGCAATGCAATTTTTTTTCTCAGATATACTAAGTGATTGGCCCTTTCCTCTGAACCTCATAGCTATACCCTTGCGGGCCCAGCCACCATTGAATGCCTGGCCAATGGGACATGGAGCGGAAGTGACCAGCAGTGTCTGGCCGTCTCCTGCGATGAACCCCCCAACGTGGACCACGCCTCCCCAGAGACCGCCCACCGGCTCTTCGGCGACATTGCATTCTACTACTGCGCAGATGGCTATAGCCTGGCAGACAATTCCCAGCTCCTCTGCAATGCCCAGGGCAAGTGGGTTCCCCCAGAGGGTCAAGCCATGCCTCGTTGTATCGCTCATTTCTGTGAAAAACCCCCATCCGTTTCCTACAGCATCTTGGAATCTGTGGGCAAAGCCAAGTTTGCAGCTGGCTCAGTTGTGAGTTTCAAGTGCATGGAAGGTTTTGTGCTGAACACGTCTGCAAAGATTGAATGTGTGAGGGGCGGGCAGTGGGACCCCTCGCCCCTGTCCATCCAGTGCGTCCCTGTGCGGTGTGGAGAGCCACCGGGTATCCTGAACGGCTATGCAAGTGGATCAAACTACAGTTTTGGAGCCATGGTGGCTTACAGCTGCCACAGGGGCTTCTTCATCAAAGGGGAGAAGAAGACCACCTGCGAAGCCACGGGACAGTGGAGCAGCCCCACCCCCACGTGCCACCCCGTGTCTTGCAGCGAACCGCCCAGGGTGGAGAATGGCTTTCTGGAGGTAAGACAGTGGTGAGCTTTCATCACTTACCAAGCCGCCCTGTGACTAACCCTGGGATTTCAAAGACGGGGCTGCAGGTTAATTGCTAAAGAACGTGAAGTTGCTAAAATGTATAGGTGGGGACTATTATTAAAAAAAAAACTGAGGTGATCCTTAATCTTTTTACTATATAGGCTTTTGAACTTTACTAGTATAGAAGTATTTTAAGCACTAAGATAAGCAATATCTTTGCCCTAAATGTGAAGTTAAAGTAAGCACATTTCAATCAAATACTATTTTGCTTCATACTTTTTTTTTTTACTTTTTTACTTCAAAATGGATATGTGATTTCTTTTAAGAAATCCACATCAAATGAGACCTAAAGAAATGTGTTATCACTTTTTACTTTTGAGTAAAATGTGGGATAACCAAGTAAGATGCAGTTTTTACATTGCTGTTTTAATAGATCAAAAGATTATTTCATCAAGATGGGCAGAGGTAAAGTCTGCCTTAAACATGTTCTGCTTCTGCATTCATATGTCTTCTCAATAATCCACCAAGGACCAGGAGTCAGAGTCTACTCCCTAAGTCAAGAGTACTTTTAAATAGACAGTCTTCTAAATTAAAAATTTTTTAAAGCTCCCTGTGTATCCTGACTCTTCTCCTTTGTATTCAAAGCAACAGTGGGAAAAACCTTTAAGACTTTTATGAGGACGGACTAGATCACCTTTCCCCTGGAAGAGAGTATAGAGTGTATTTGGAAGAAGGCTTTTTAATTCACTTATGTAACAAATGGTTGTAGAGCTCCTGCTGGGTGTCAGGGTAGTGCTGAGCCCCGGAAGCCTAACGTTAACAAGCCAGGCGAGGGCTGTGGCGAGCGTTTCCAGCGCCTGGGGTGCTCCGGTAAGGACTCCCAACACGTGATTCCAAATCCCACCAAGTGCGTGAGAGCGCCACAGCTGGTCAGTACCCAAGGACCATTTTCATCTTTTTAAAATTTTAATCACTTTATCTCCCAAGCCATGAGCTGTATCATTATATACTGACCAGAATTTTGAGATTGTGATTATTAATCTTTCTTTTCAAAGACAGATTGCTTTTTATTTGCCACCTTCTGTCCCAGGAGTGATCTTTAAAAAGTGTATATGAAGAAAACGAAACTCTAACAGTACTCTTCAGACCTATCTATAGAAACATTTTATCTGTATCTTTATAATAGTAACAGATACATGAACATTTGTGCACGAATTTACTTTTCTTTGGTTAAAACAAAAAACTGTGGCATTTCTCTGGTCAGCAAGAGTTTTAAAAAATTTTATCACGTAATCCAGTGGTGGTGAATCTAGGCACTCATGCCTTGGGAGGGGCTTTGTTACCAGCCATTATTGATGTAATAATCTATAATTTTTAGTATGGCCCCAATTAATTAATGTAAAATGTACTTATCTTTTACTTAGTGTAGGGTTGGTCCTGGGGTAAACATTTCCATAGTAAATATTATCTAATTTAATCCATTACATTTCACTTCTATACTCCTAGTTATTAATATATAAATATATATGTATGTATATATGTGTGTGTGTAGTTAGAGAGAATAAGCCAGGTACAGTGGCACACCCCTAAAATCCCAGCTACTCCAGAAACTGAGGCAGAAGAATGGCAGGTTGAGGCCAGCCTGAGCAACCGACTGAGGCTCTGGCTCAAAACCGAATGAGCAGGGCTGGGATGTAGCTCCGTGCAAGCTCTTGCCTAGCAAGCACCGCTCCTGGGTTTGATCCCTGGTACTAACGCATTTTTAAAATGAAGAGTAGATCTATGGGAAAAAAGCATAAATCTCTATTTGCTCCTAACTGATTCATTCTGATGTTGTGTTTCTACTTTTTCTCCTACTTTTTCTTCTTTTTTTATTTTTAACTGCCGAGGTGTTTAAACAAGGCTACTGCCCATCTTACGCATCGCACTCACTTGTTTTCTCCCTGTTACTCAGCACACAACTGGCAGGACGTTTGAGAGCCAGGTGAGGTATCAGTGTAACCCAGGCTATAAGCCCGTCGGAAGTCCCGTGTTTGTCTGCCAAGCCAATCGCCACTGGCACAGTGAATCCCCTCTGTCCTGCATCCCCGTGAACTGCGGCAAACCTCCCCCGGTGCGGAATGGCTTCACAAGCGGAGACACCTTCGAAGTAGGATCCGAGGTGCGGTTTTTCTGTAACGAAGGCTACGAGCTCCTTGGCGATCGCTTCTGGACGTGCCAGAAATCTGGCAAATGGAATAAGAAACTAAACCCAAAGTGTGCTCTTGCCAAGTGCCCAGACCCGCCGCTCCTAGAAAACCAGCTCGTCCTGAAGGAGTCAGCTGCCGAGGTGCGGGTGGTGGCGCTCTCCTGTAAAGAGGGCCACGTCCTGCACGGCGCGTCTGTGCTGGAGTGCCTGCCGTCGCGGCAGTGGAACGACTCTTTCCCCGTGTGTAAGGTGGTTCACTGCCCCCCGCCCCCCCTAATTCACTTTGGCGCCCCTGTCCCCTCTTCGGCGCTTCACTTTGGAAGTACTGTCACGTATTCTTGCGTAGAGGGCTTTTCCCTGAGAGGAGATCCTGCCACGTTTTGCCAAGCCGATGGCACCTGGAGCTCTCCGCTGCCAGAATGTGTGCCGGTAGAATGTCCCCAGCCTGCGGACCTCCTCAATGGCATGGTCGATGTACAAGGGCTGGCTTATCTCAGCACAGCTCTCTATACTTGCAAGCCTGGCTTTGAGTTGGTAGGAAATGCTACCGCCCTCTGTGGAGAAAACGGTCACTGGCTTGGAGGCAAACCAACATGCCAACCTATCGAGTGCCAACAGCCCGGGGAGATTTTGAATGGAAGATTCTCTTACACGGATCTTCACTATGGAAAGACCGTCACATACTCTTGTGACCAGGGGTTCCGGCTGGAAGGTCCCAACACCTTGACCTGTTTAGAGACGGGCGACTGGGACGTGGAGGCGCCATCTTGCAGTGCCATCCGCTGTCACCCTCCACAGCCCATTGAGAACGGCTTCGTAGAAGGAGCCGTTTACAGCTACGGCGCTGTCATCATCTACAGCTGCTTCCCCGGCTTTCAGATGGCCGGGCACGCCATGCAGACCTGCGGAGAGTCAGGGTGGTCGAGTGCCATCCCCACGTGTGCGCCCATCGACTGTGGCCTTCCTCCTCACATAGACTTTGGAGAGTGTACTAAGGTAAGAAACACCCAGGAATATTTTGACCAGGAAGTCGACATGATGGAAGTTCCCTATCTGACTTCTCACCCTCCTCACCATTTTGGAACGGTAGCTAGATCCTCAGAAGGCGCAACGGAGTCTCCCGCTACCCAGTCGTCCAACTTCCTGTACGGCACTGTGGTCTCGTACACCTGTAACCCAGGATACGAACTTCTGGGGGACCCTCTGCTGATCTGCCAGGAAGATGGAACTTGGAACGGCAGCGCACCGTCCTGTATTTCAGTTGAATGCGACTTGCCTGTTACTCCTGAAAATGGCTTTTTACATTTTGCAGAAACTACCCTGGGCAGTGCCGTGCAGTACAGCTGCAAACCTGGGCACACGCTGGTGGGACCTGACATACGGCTTTGTCTACAGGACAGAAAATGGAGTGGCGCTTCACCACGCTGTGAAGCCATTCTGTGTAAAAAGCCAAACCCAGTGATGAACGGATCCATCAGAGGAGAAAGCTACACGTACCTGAGCGTGCTGCGCTATGAGTGTGACCCTGGGTACGTGCTGCGCGGCAGTGAGAGGAGAACGTGCCAGGAGAATAAAAGCTGGGACGGGGCCGAGCCGACCTGCGCTCCCGTTGACTGTGGCTCCCCTGCAGCCCCGGCCAGCGGCCGCGTGAAGGGGGACGCGTACACGTTCCAGAGAGAGGCCGAGTACGCTTGCAACGAGGGGTTCCTGCTCGAGGGACCCAGGAGCCGCGTTTGTCTCGCCAACGGCAGTTGGAGCGGAGTCCCTCCCGCGTGCAGACCCGTCAGATGTGCCCCCCCGCGGCAGGTAGAGAACGGGGTGATGGAGGGATCGGACTACGGGTTCGGGAAGGAAGTAGTGTTCCGCTGTCGTGAGGGCTACGTGCTACACGGTGCCCCGAAGCTCACCTGCCAGTCAGATGGCACCTGGGAGGCGGAGGTGCCGCTCTGTGAACCAGTCGACTGTGGCCCTCCTGAAGATCTTGCCCGCGGATTTCCTAATGGCTTTGCCTTTCATCGTGGAGGAGAGGTGCAGTATCAGTGCTTTCCTGGCTACAAGCTCCACGGAAACCCTTCAAGGAGATGTCTCTCCAATGGCTCCTGGAGTGGCAGCCCCCCTTCATGCCTGACTTGCAGGTGTTCCGCTCCAGAAATTCCATTTGGAACGATCAATGGGACCGATTTTGGTTGTGGAAAGACAGTGAAGATTCAGTGCCTCGAGGGCTTCCATCTCCTGGGGCTTCCTGAGCTCACCTGTGAAGCCAGCGGCCGGTGGAGCTCGGGCTTCCCGCACTGTGAGCACGCTTCGTGCGGCCCTCTCCCAACGCTACCGAACGCGTTCGTCAGTGAGAGCAGAGCTTCCCAGGAAAATGTAATAACGTACAGCTGCAGGTCGGGCTACGTCACCCAAGGCAGCTCGGATCTGATCTGTACAGAGAAAGGGACGTGGAGCCAGCCTTACCCGGCCTGTGAGCCCCTGTCCTGCGGACCCCCGCCACTTGTCGCCAACGCAGTGGCGACCGGAGAGGAGCACGCCTACGGAAGCGAAGTGAGACTCAGGTAAGACCGTGGCTCCAGAACCCGCGAGGAAGGCGGGCGGGCGATTGTCAGTTGAAAAGTGTTGTGTCAAAAACGTGACTGACGGGGAAGAAAACAGCATCTCTGTATTGCTCTCCAAAGCGCAAAGCTTTTAACGTTTAGTGTTAGTCTATGCATAATTATGCAGGAATCCATGGACTGTACAAATAAATTTATACCTTTTCACACTGCGGTTTCTAATATAATTATTTTTTCTAACGTAATTATTATGCCTATCATGAAACAGCAAGATCCCGTAGCTAGCTTGAATAACACTGGAATCATGAAGTCTTTTTCAAACATCATGATGTAAATTTTCTTATGATTATAATTTGATTGTTATATGTATACATGCAAGAATAGGGAAAATAAAGCCAAATATCCCTAAGAAATCTGGCCAAAAACGTATTCTTATATTGACCATTATGAGTAACGGAGATATTCTAAAAGAGCCTTTCATCTATGCTTCTAAAAAACTAAGCCTTTAATGCCCAAACAATGATATTTTGCTGGAAATTTCCCTCTCTAAATGTATTACTAAAATAAAGCATGCTAAAATGTGGAATTTGGGAATTAAATTGGATTAAATACCCAAAATGTTTAAAGATATTTACTGCAACCTTCAAAAACAATTTAGATTTTATTTATATCTCTGTATGTATTATGGATTAGCCTTCCAGTATTAGCATGTTATATATGAATAATAAATAACTCAGCAACTCTTCTTAAGGTATTCTGTTGTGGACATCTTAGCCCCATGTTTAAATTTTTTTTTTTTGAGACAGGGTCACACTTTGTAGTTCAGGCTGGCCCTGAGCTCACCATGTAGCCCAGGCAAGCCTCGAACTCAGCAATCCTCCTGCCTCTGCCTCCCGAGAGCTAGGATTACAGGTGTGAGCCACCACGCCTGGCCCCATGTTTAAATTTTGTTAATTGCGATAAGTTGATCCATGGAGAGCTAGAATAATAATGAAACCAAAGAGTGGTAGACCATGCAATAAGCAGAAAATACTATTCCCTACCTTTGAAAAACAGTCTAAAATTTCCTTTTGGATATTGTTGTGTCAGGTATTTTGAGAAGCCACAATGTGCCCTGCTTCTCAAGACTTTCTTGCTTTTTGTTTCACATTATGTGATATTATATCATCTTTCACATCTTTATTTAATGTCTGGTAATTAGATCAACTACAAGTTTCCAAAACCTCTGATACCTACACCCATTAACTTGGGAATTTTTTAAAAATGTCATCCAGCAGTAAATGTTAATTAAATGGTTCAGTTTTTCAAAAGCCAGGGTAGTATGTAAAAGTGTAGACTTTAGAGCCAGACTGCCTCTAGAGTCTATGGTTTTGCCACTCCATTATATTGTCTTAATAGGAGGCCAGGTCTGGGCTCTGCCATTCCTTAGCTGTGTAGCTTTGAGGAAGTTACTTAATCTGTCCAGGGTAAGTTTTGTCGTCTCCAAAATGGGCATGAAGATAATAGCCCCTATCTATTATTGGATGACATGGGAATGTAATGAGTTGATATTTGTAGAGCACTTAGAACCATAAAAATACTTTAAGAAGTGCTATGTAAACACTTGCCAAAAATCATAGAGGATGTGAGTGCCAGGTTGAGTTGGATTTGAATACCAGTCCTCCTGTTCCAGGATTAAGAAAATGTCACATGTAGGCCCAAGAACAGCCCTTAGTATACCTAACAAATATGTTATAGTCTTGCCAGTATGAGTCTATTTTGAACTTTGTCTAGAATTTCTTGAACCAATAGCTGCTTTTAGAATGAAATGAATTCAGTGATATTATTCATAATGGTGATAAATAACATCAATAATGTATAAAACATCTTTAGTCTTTCTAAAATTTTATTAGTACATTTGTAATACATAACGATTATATTCATTGTGGGGAGTTGGTAGATGTCCATGACACACCTTAATTCTTTTTACTTCCCCTACACCTTCCTTACCTCCCCTTTGCTTTTTCCCCTTCTTTGCAAAATGTGGATGATCAAAGACTAAAGGCTGAAGAACTGATCTAGTTACCCTTGTGATATGAATGGTTTTACATGGCACTGCCATCCATCTGACGTGTGAAACACTTTTGATATCCTGTATAAAATGTAACCTGCGTTGGTGGTATAGTGGTGAGCATAGCTGCCTTCCTGTATAAAATGTATACCAAGCCTGTAATAGCTTCTTCGATCCAACAATAGGTCATGAGCTATGTCGTATGTTCTTTAAATCACTCCTTTTTGCGTTTCCATTGCAGATGCTTGGAAGGTTATGTGATGGATACAGATATAGATACATTTACCTGCCAGGAAGATGGTCATTGGTTCCCTGAGATAATCTCCTGCAGTTCCAAAACCTGTTCCCTGCCATCAAATTTAACACGCATACTTGTTCATGGAGATGATTTCAGTGTAAATAAGCAAGTTTCTGTGTCATGTGCAGAAGGGCATATCTATGAGGGAGTTAACATATCGACATGTCAGGTAAGACTCTCTGTGTTAGCTAGAACGTGTGAGTCTGACTCTTAGTATGTAGCTTTCACCATCTAAATCATACTTGCTGTCCTAAAGAGAAAAGAAGGCATTTATAGCCAAGGATTTGAAGAGTTCCTTGGTAGAGATATAATAAAACCTAATTTTTATCCCAACATTCCCACTTCTACAAAGTGCAAAAAACAAACAAAAACAACAACAACAAAAAGAAAGTGCTTAGGTCAGGTAAAATATTAAAACATCTATAACAAGACACTCATAATGAATTAACCATACACCTTATTCTTGCTTTGTTTTTGCTCTCTGAGACAGGGTCTCGCTGTGTAGTTCAGGCTGTCCTTGAACTCGTGATCACTGGGCCTCAGCCTCTCAAGTGCTGAGAGTGTAGGCGTGCACCACCAGGCACCACCTAGAGGATCTGTGCATAGTCCATAGCCGCAGGCCAGTGGTGGCAAACCTGTGGCACGCATGTTGCAGCGGGCACTCAGAGGCCTCTCTGTTGGCACACAAGCCATACCTCCCCAGCGTCACCCTAGCAGCTGAGCAACAGATATTCAGATTTAATTGCAGTGTCGGCACTTGGTGATAAATAATTGGGTTTGGGGTTGCAGTTTTGGCTCTCGTCTCTAAAAGGTTCGCCATCCCAGCCACAGAGTATGTCACATGTTTCCACTTTCAGCAGAAAGCTCAGGGATTGCAGAAGCAGTCGACTCTTGCCTGTGGCTTTTATTTCCCTCTTTGAAAGCTATTTATGCTCCGAGCTTCAGTTTCCTTGTTTGGGAACAAATGTGTCTAGTAACAAACATTGTATGGTTGTGAGAAACCAGAGTAGATGATGGAGAAAATGCCTGCTTTTACAAACTATGACCTTTCCAGAGACCATGATTGATTTATACGTATAGATATTCTTGAGCATAAAATCACTGATGAATTTTTCATGAAGAACTTGTTATAAATAATTTTTGGTACGGTTTAAAACTGGGAATCATCACCACAGATAGTAGACCTGCTTAGCTCAGCCCTTTCTCCTAGCTTGCATAAAACTTTTCAGAAGAACAAGGGTCCAAGAATTCATTAACGTAGTTTTGTCAGTTGAGGACGGGGCAAGGAGAGAACTGTGGAACAGTACAGAAATGAGTTTTACCTCAAGTTTGTCTTCATTTGAACTCCACCTCAAACAAGGTTTTCTGTTTTTGACTTTTGCATTGTTTGGGGGTTTTTTGGTAGCGAGGGGGAGCCCAGAGCCTTTGCACTGAGCTATGTCCTCGGTCCTCTGCCCCCTATCCTGCCCTGCTACACTTTTTTGGAGGCAAGATTGTGCTAAATTGCTGAATTTCCCATATTAGACTCAAATTTGCAACCTTCCTGCTTCATCCTCCCAGAGTGCTGAGATTACAGGTGTGTACCACCACACCCAGCTCAGTTTGTTTTCTTTATTTGCAGATCTCTGGTAATTAAAAGAACTAAATATTTCATGTATATGAAGTATGTAAATATATGACATATAGTAGGACTTCAAGAATTATTTTCTTCTAAAATATCTACTTATCAATTATGTACATTCACAATTGGTTACAGGTAAAGAGAGAATCACAGGGAACAGGTCAAACGATTGCCAATGTCGCCGTGCTCTCAAAACCTGTACAATTTCAAGTGATCTCTTTTAGATTTGGAGCTAAAATTTGAGGGGAAACTGTTTTCTGTAACCCTGAGCTGTCTAAACCAGATTCTCAGCGTGATTAAGGCAAACAAATTGATGTCCTCCGGGTTGGGTGTGTGGAGAACTGAGTGGTTCATGTAGCCCGTAGGAAAACCCTGTAGTAGGTGTCTAAGCTCTTCTCTGAATCAATAGTTTGTTTTTTATAACCTTCATGTTACCATCTGGGGTTGACTCACTTTTTTGGTTTAAAAGCTAAAATAAATCCTTTTTAAGTGTTTACATGCATAAATTGAACCAAATTATGTTCCTTGCCTGGATATGTTTTATAACAATGTAATGAAGTGATCCTGCAGTTCATAGAACAAATCAATTTTTGAGTAAATACCGAAGGAAGAAGGGCAGTGTGGCCAAACATTAACACATAGCGTTGTAAAATTCCCACCAGTCAGGCAGAAGGAAAAAATGAATGGAACAGGAAAAAAACGAATCAGAAGAACAAGTCTCTAGCGAAAGGAATGACTGATAGATTATTTTGATCTCCTTAAGTAACCATATGGGGAAAAATTGATTCCAAATGTGTAAAAGAAAAAGTAAACCAAAAGAAAACAATAAATTGTGACTAAAAAAGTTACTAGTAGTGCTAAGAAATATGTATGTAAATAAGTTCACTGTAGCATGATTTACACTACTAAAAAATTAAACATGTTATAAATGAGGAAAATGGTTAATTGTGACAGACATATTTATATAAAATTACTTCTAACTCATACATAGAACAATGAGGTTAGCATGAAATCTTCCTTTAAACTGTTGTACAACTCATATACTATTTCATTAAAAAAAACTATTAGCCTGAAGATAAAATAGAAAAACCAGCCCTCTGTCCTCTCACAACCCCTCTGACAGCAGATAAGCAGGTTTTCCCCATCCTTATGAGACAGCAAGCAATCAGTTCTGCAGCGGGCACCACCCGGGCCTCCTC
>PVIC010010482.1:0-43347 GCA_004025085.1 Thryonomys swinderianus
AAAAAAAAAAAAAAAAAAAGACCTGGCCTTCTTGTCCACTGTAGAAAAATGTGAAGCCTCCACTCCTGCCTAGTCTAGCAATATAAGTTGTCAGTGTAATTTAGTATTATCTAATAAAATTGAAATCATGTTGAACCCATGATTCGGTAAATAACCTCTAAGATTACATAGTCAAGAAAAATTCATACACTCAGAAAAGAGAGTGTTCATGCATGATTATTGCTTATAATCAAAATGGTGATTCTGTTGCCAAATATTGGAAACTAATGTCCAAATTAGAGAAAATGGTAAATAATTTGCGAGATACCTGCTTGATGGAACATGACTGTAAAATAACTAAATTGTATCTATAGATATCAACAGTAGCTTGAACAAAATTGAGACAGATTATAAAAAATGTTACACAATATGCAGGCCACAATTTAGCTCAGTGATTCTGGTGCCTCCCTAGCAAGCACGAGCTCCTGAGTTCAATCTCCAGTAAAGACATACGAAAATACTGGGCATGCTAACTCATTCCCACCATCAATCAGTACCACATGCCACAATGCTGGGCATAGTGGCTCATGCCTGTAATCCCAGTGCTCAAAAGGCAGAGGCAGGAGGATCACTGAGTTCAAGGCTTGCCTGGGCTACACAGTGAGCTTAGGGCCAGCTTGAACTACAAAGGGAGACACTGTCTCAAAAAAAGTTACAAAATGTGTGGTACTGTTTGTATAATTTTTAAAACAATATACATTATCTCTACACACATCTAGCATGAAATTACTCATTTTTGTAAGAAATGTGAAATTTCTGATCATGGTCATCTTTGGTAAAGGCAAGAGGAAACAGAAATGTAAAGGTGAAGACAGAAAACAGGGAACAAGTTCTTTTATTTAAAAATGAATTGAAACAAATATGTTGCAAATTTAGCTTGTTCTTTCTATACAGTTAAAACTAAATGATTTTTCTATCCCATGATCCCCAGTGTTGTCATCACAGAGCTGTACATGGGAGGGTGAGGCACAGAGTCACACACACACACACACCAGACTCTGGGGAGGTTTCTGGAATGCTTCCGTTTAAGGAATGCAGTTTAGGGTGTTATGTAGCACATGTGGTGGGAGGGGTTTGCTCAATGGCTATTGGGATTGGTCTATGACTGCCAGAGGAGGGGCCCAACACTGGGAAGGATGGGCAATCTCTGGCCATGGCATGCCCTTTAGCTCAATGCTCACTTAGATCTCAACAGTCTACCAAGGGCTCTCTCGGGACCTAGGAGGCTAGTGTGCAGTGCAGTTGGCTCAGCCAGACCTGAATCTCACTATCATCTCCTCCTCTTTGTTTAGACCTGATGGCCTCTGCCAACTATATGACATTTTTATGGGTTTGGTCAGATAGGGTGACCCTAAAATTAGCCCATAAGCCCATGAATTTAATTTGGACTAGCCCATTCTGAATCCCTCCCAAATGGAGCCCCAGACATTATTAATGGCAATCAAAGGACTAAGTTCATTTGGGACTGTAGGTTGACAATGGCAACATGGATATCATGGAAGAGAGCCTAAGTTTGTCTAAGGATGTGTAGTATTTTGAGTGCGTTGGTTAACAGTGGCAGCAGTGGTGATCTGGTTGTACAAAGTGACCAAAGAGTTATGACAATAGACTGGGACTCAAGGAGGGGAAAAGGGTGACCAAAGCAGGGTGCCTGTGAATGGGGGGGTCAAACATGGTGAGGGCAATGGTGTCAGTTTATAGGTCACTAGAGTGGAGTAAGAGACAGTTGGACGTGAGGTCATTATTATAAAAACAGAGGAAGGAGAGATGGAAGTATTCCATGTGGTATCAACAGGAGACTCTGGGTGGATGCCAATGATGACTACACGGTAAGTGGAAGAGTCATTGTCAAAGGGGTAAGGATAGGAGGAATTCCAGTCCATCATGACTAGAAGAGAGGGGTTGGGAACTAGGGCTCATACTTGCGAGACTGCAGCCTGGGAGTTGGTGGTGGGCACAGTACACAGGAGGACCACCAGCATTGGCCCCAGTATGGGGTGGGGGGGGTACCTGGAGGGGCCAAAGCACAAGCTTGGTCATGGAGGTCCTTTCTCTCCAGGTGGTCTTATTGGGGAATTGTGGTACTGAGCAGCATCGACATTTTTTGGGCCATTCCTGAAGCGAGAGTCTCATCTGGCTCATTGGCAGATTGGGTGGCAGTGTAGGGCTTGCCATCTTTTGTAGGAAGTCACCATTCCCAGGCTGAGCTGCTCCCAGGAGTTGTGGTCCAGGCTTGGGTTGAAGTAGAGAAGGCCAGTGTCCTCCACGCAGATCCAGTCATTCTTGTGAAGCAGCTCATGGTAGATGCCCTAGAGGTGCTGGTCCAGGTGGAAGCTGGGCACCTCTCTAGGTATGTCTCGCAGGGTGGGCATGTAGAACAGTGGGATCCCAGCTGGCTGGTCCAAGTGCAGCCACTCCCAATAGGTGTCCCTTGTGAAGTAGAGGCCCAAAGGGGCTTTGTGGAGCAGTGACAGCAGTAGCAGGACCCACAGCCACATGGCACCAGAGGTCTCCTTTGCCATCATCTTTGGGGACTGGGGACAAAGGTCAGAAGCAACAGTCAGGTGGGGCAGCCCATGCCAGGCAGGACTGCACAGTGCAGGGAGGTGTGGGGCATGGGGTATGGGGTCCAGGTGTGGGATGTGGGTACGGAAGATGGAAATTGAGGGTAGAGCTGGGGTGGCTTAAGGGTGGAGCAGAAGGAGGGGCCATGATCCACAGGGGGGAGCACCTGGGCATTGGTGGGAGGGGAAGAGGCTCTAGCACCATTTTGGGGTGGCACCTGTGTGTTAGCTGGAAGAGAAGGGGCACCAGTGCCATCTTGGGACTGCAAAGAGCAGGAGGGGATATTTCCCTTTATGAGGTGAGATTGGTGGAAAGAAGCAGCCTGCTGAGCCACATGGCTGAGGAATTCCCCACAGAGGTGGGGGTACTCACCCCAGAGGCAAGGTGAAGCAAGGAATTACCCAAGGGTCCCATGTTTGGGCACCAGTTGTTGTTGTTGTTGTTGTTGTCATGGAGTTGCACACGGGAGGCTGAGGTGCAGGGTCACAAATGCACACCAGACTCTAGGGAGGTTTCTGGAACACTTCTGTTTAATGAATGCAGTGTAGGGTGTTATATAGCACATGTGGTAGGAGGGGTTTGTGGTGGCTATTGGGGATTGGTCTATGGTTGTCAGAGAAGGGGCCCAACATTGAGGAGGACCCGGCAATTTCTGGCCATGGCATGCTCTTATCAGTTCAAAGCTAGCTTTGGTCTCAACTTAAGTCTACTGAGTGCCCAAGTCTCTCTTAGGACCTAGGAGACTGATGTGGGAGGCAGGTGGCTCAGCCAGACCTGGATTTCGCCATCACCCCAGCAGGAAAGGTAAAGGTTAACCATTAGAAATACTTATTCATTTATATATTCACAACAATAGTGAAATTAATGATATACTCTACTTACCTTGTTCCACTATGACTTTGAAAACATCCAGGTTTTGAGTCTTCCAACTTTTTATTGAAAGACTAAGATAAATTGGCTAAACATTATCAATCCTCCTTAAGTACAAATGTAAGTAAAGAAGATGCAGGTAAAATAGATTAGACTGTCTGCATATAGTTTAGTAAATTAGATTATAAGTATGTAGTTTAATAATTCTCTGGGAAACAAATGGCAAATTGATTTTGAATAAAATGAAATCTAAAGACATGCCATTTCTTATGGTTATAGTAGTTTTACATAAGTAATAACTTGTGAGATGTGCATCCATTCATGCATCATTCACCTCTAGCTTTTTTTGGTAGCGCTCCGCCAGGGCTTCCACTTCCTGCCTCTGCTTTGTGTCCAGCAGAACAGCGTGATCTTGCATGAAGTCTATGTCTGCTTGGACCTTCGCATTTGCTTCTTCCAGCTTTGTCTTTTGTTTCTCCAAATGTTCTAGCTCATGTTTTCTATCTTCCAGATGCCATCTTAATTCTATAATATCTCTCATAAAGGCCTCATGTTCTAGATGTAGAATGATATGAACAAAAGCAAACAAGGTGTGCAATTAAATTGTTTAATTCTAAAAATAGTACAATAAAATACACATAGCCATTAATTTTTCTCAAAATATGTTGCCCATCACTTTGAACACACTTATTCCATTGTTCTTGCCATGATTTGAAGGAGTTCTGGATGCCCTGTCTCCTGAGGGTTTTTAGTTGTACTACTGTGGCTGCCTCAATGTCCTGGATTGATTCAAACATTAATAATTCCCTATCGTGTTGACCATGAGGAAGAGCAAGATTAGCAGGATGTCAGATCTACTAGATAAAGTGGATGAGGATACTGCATAATGTTTTCATTTGATGAGAGTAGCTATAAACACTATGGATGGACTGAGGACAAGGTGGCAGCTATGCAGAAACACTGAGGGAGAGCTTCAAGAGCATCAACAAATGGCAGGAACTGTGGGATGACTGCTCAAACTGAGCGGTAATGTGTGGAAAATTAATAGTAATGTGTCTTTAGTAAATTTTTCAGTGTTTTTATTTAACCATTCATTACATTTATATTACAACTTCTGTATTAATTTGAACTTGACACAATATTCCTAATGTTTAATTTTTAAAGTATAAGTTGTTTTAACATTATTGAAACATCAAGAATATTTCTTAGCAAAGTAAAACTTAGAAATTACAGAAAAATATTATGGAAATCAGAGTATCTGTAAATTAAGTAGCGACTTATAAATAAATAACAGATCTAAGACTAAATCTCAAGTAAATTTAGAAAAGATCTTGGACTAAATAAAAATCAATTCACAAAGTGTGAATATTTATAAATGCAAGTAATACAGTTCTAACCAAGAAATTCATAGCTTTTAATGTAAATTCTAGAAAAGAAAAAAGTAACCAAAATTTCCACTTTTGTAAAAAAAGTATGTCAAATTCTTGAGCACCCTACCAAGGAATATCAAAGAGAAAATCAGAGAGAAATCTGTATCAATGTTGAAAAAATAGAGAGGTCAATAGGAACAAAAACCTACTTTATGAAAAGGTCAGCAAAATTGATGAACCTTCCTAGGCTGACAAAGAACAAGAGAGATGAGACTTAAATTACAAAAATCAGGCATGAAAGAGGTGTCATCACTACAGCTATTACAGAAATTAATGTAGATATAAATATATGCCATAAAATGAGACAACTGAAATGTACTGAATGGAACCCTAGAGGGCACAAATGATCAAAACTGTCATAAAAAAGAAATTTTAAAAAAGAGAGAGAAGACTTAAAACCAGTAAAGAAATTGAAAAAATATTATAATTGAAGCATGATCAGAGAGACACCAAACAATCTGATATGGATAAAAGAGAAATCAAGCTCACCCTCTGAGAAACATTCTGTCTTTTTACTGATTTTTTGTATTGCTGCATTTGTGTTATAAGCACTATGCATCTGAGGAGGCTACAGCAAAGCAAACTAAAAGTAATGCACAACCTTGAAAGACCTGATGCAGTTGAAATTTTATCTCTACACTTTGATGCATCTAAAGTTTAAATTTTTCATTTCTTTTTGAGTTCTCTATCCATAGCCAGTCTGTCAAAGTTATTAACATATTTTTACTAATTTAATTTTTTTTTACTTGTTTTGGGTTTCCTGTCCTTTGTATTTATTATTGAGGGAATTTTTGACAATTTGCATTTTCTGAGCAATTTGCCTATTGGTCTGAGCCTAAAGAAGGATCTCCCAAGGTGAACCACTCAGCTACCGAGTTGTGCAGTGATCTGTATGAAGTGCTCCTGCATTAATAAATTAACAATTTATGAGACCAAACAATGCAAAAGAAAATGAAATGGGAAGATCTAACATCCTTTTAGGTCTTGCCTACCTGGTAAGAATTTATGTGGGACATAATTATCTTTCATACTCTATTGTTTCTGAAAGATCAACCCTTCCTTTTTTTTTTTTTTTGGTCATTCTTACACTTATAGTCTTTCCATGTCTGACTGGCCTGCCATCCTTTGCCATTTCCTGTATGTATACTGAGCCACCTATTCTTCTGCAAGGAGTGTATAAAGTTATCTTTGCATTCACCCTTTTTTATATCAGGCTTAGAAAGCCAGTTCCCCCCAGAATGTGTCAGCATCATATTCAAATCCATTCGTAGACTAGGGCTGATTTCTTCCTTGACCTCAGGTGGTCAAAAGAACCATGCCTGGTTCTTTTGCTGAAAATCATGGGAAACAGGGGATCTATAGAGGGAAGTGCAAAGGGAATGCCAACACAGCCTAACTCTAGCTCATTTGTGCCTTCAGATGTTAGTTATATTTGTGCATTTTTATTTTATAAAGGAACACTGTTTATATAATCTAATTTGATAAGGTGTAGGATCATATGGCAGCAATTTCATGATGGAAAAATCATTTCTGATTATCTTGTTTGATGGGAAAAGAAAATGCATTTGTTCGGTATTTGGCTGCACAGATACCAAGGGCTGTCTTTTTTAAGAGAGATACACAGTTGGCTTATAGTGACCAGGCTGGAAGGAATTATTATTAGCAACCTGGTCTTATTAGCAACCTGACTCACTCTTCTCTGTTATCTCCCTAGGGTCTCTTGTGTTGAGTCTCATCAGCAGACTCCAGCAGAAAGATGGAATGTGAAAGAGATCCTTCGTGCAGCCCATCCTGAACCAGCCTTTTGGGCCACAAAGCAAAAAACGTAAGTAAGGGGAGGTAGAGGATGTGGAGTAATATAGATATAGAAAAGACAGAAGTTATCTAGAAAGGAATAGATTCCCTTAACTTTATAAAAAATATCTAAATTTACAA
Source organism: Thryonomys swinderianus (assembly GCA_004025085.1). Classification (NCBI taxonomy): domain Eukaryota; kingdom Metazoa; phylum Chordata; class Mammalia; order Rodentia; family Thryonomyidae; genus Thryonomys; species Thryonomys swinderianus. The sequence continues at coordinate 6,840 of PVIC010010482.1, forward strand.
TAAACATCACATCAATGTTAAAGCTGTTAAAAAGACTAGAAGTTTCTTCTGTTTCATATTCCAGAATTATTAAGAATTTAAAGACAGGGCTGGAGGGTTAGCTCAGTGGTTCCAGCGCTTGCCTTGCAAGCGCAAGTTCCTGAGTTTGATCCCGGGTAACCACATACAATGCTGGGCATGGAGACTCATGCCCACTGGCAATCAATACCACATACCACAGTGCTGGGCGTGGTGGCTCACGCCTGTAATCCCAGCACTCGGGAGGCAGAGACAGGAGAACTGCTGAGTTTGAGGCTTGCCTGGGCTACATAGTGAGCTCAGGGCCAGCCTAAACTACAAAGCGAGACACTGTCTCAAAAAAAAAAAAAAAAAAAGAATTTAAAGACAATTAAGACATATAATGTATTTTATAAACAAAGTTTATAAAGTTTGAAGATTATATCCTACATATATCAGCATAAAGGCTATAGATACCTTAAAGCATGAAATTTGTCAGAAATGTTTCATTCTATTTGAAAAGTTGTATTAATAAATACATCATAATGGGTTTAATGTCCATTGAATATGTTGACTACTTAAAGCAGATGAACAAATACTTTAATTCATAAGTAGATCTTTAATAATATTGTTTAAAATGTAATGCCCTGAATAAGTTATCCATGAAAAGTATTTATTCCATCATTCCAAATGCATTTATTAGTTATGTATAACATATACAAATGTATTTTAATTTAATTTTAGTAATTCCCTATGTAGCACTCATACAGATCTCAAACTATGAATTCTAATCAGCCTTGCAAAGGGTATATGAGATTCTATATTAATAGATCAGGAAAAATTAAATAAGATCAGCCTTTTACATTAACTTTTCTGCTACTATGAACAAGAAAGAACAATTGGGAATATCACAGATGACTCTGTGAGTGGAAATGAGTCTTCCTAAACTTACTCCACTTGGAAACTGTAGATTGAGAAAACAGGGTAACAGGACAAAAGTACATGAAAGAATTCACCATGACACCATAAGTTAATAGCTATTTTCCCACAGTAATAGTAAATACCAGCCTTTTTTTTTTTTGTCCAGGATTTCTTGGTTTAGAAAGATTATATGGCAACTTACTAAAAATTATTTGCAACATATGTGATTCCAAAATTTAACTTTTTTATATTAGCAAGGGCATTTCCAAATGGGTTGAATCAGGTAGTCATGCTTTGTAGGCACAGTGTTTAGAGAACAAAAGAAAAATACAAATACCTTTACTTTGTATAATATTTTACAACAGATCCCTTACTCTGCATTGTAAAACACAGGAAGTTTCTTCTCAAATATTTCTTAATAGTGTTACTCTTTTTTTTTTTTTTGAGACAGAGTCTTGCTTTGTAGTTCAGGCTGGCCCTGAGCTCATTATGTAGCCCAGGCAAGCCTCAAACTCAGCAATCCTCCTGCCTCTGCCTCCCGAGTGTTGGGATTATAGGAGTGAGCCACCACAGCCAGCACTGTGGTATGTGGTACTAATTGCTGGTGGGTGTGACTCACCATGCCCATTATTGTTGTATGTGGTTACTGGGGATTGAACTCAGGACTTGAGCTTGTGAGGCAGGCACCAGAACCACTGAGCTAAATCTTCAGCCCAATAGTGTTATTTTTGAAAACAATTCAGAACTCCATGAATGCTAGAGTTTATTTCAAATTAACTATGTCAATGAATTCTAAAAAATGTTTCAGATGGTTTCGTATAAATTAAATTTTTCCGTTTTTCACATTTAAAGATGTGACTGAGCATAATACTTGCGAGTCACTTTAAATTTTTCAATTTGTAGTAACTCAAACACTAGAATCCTACAACAATTGAGTGCCAAATGTATGTGTGAACATGGGGTAAAATAAATGAATAGCATTTCTCAAATACCCAAACGTCAGCAGGTCCTAATTTCCTCAGCACAGGCCTGTTGCCTGCGAACTCAGCAGGAACTGTAATCACAGCTTTGAAACAGGCCCTAGTTTGCAAGTGAAATACTGAAACTGTAAATGGGTGGCTTTGTACACAGAACTGGAAGTGGTTAGTAGTGCTTTTCCAACAAAGAAAATAACAGTGCAGAAAGCCCTTATCAGTACCTTTCTGAACAGCTAAAGGGAGTTCTTGAAGCTTCCAGATTGACCAGGAATCAGTTTTCATAATAATCAATTTCTTTCTCAATTTTTGTTGTCTTAATGCTTGTTCAGCTTCTGCTCGATCAGTTTCTAGACTTTTAATAAGATAAGTGGCTTCTGAGAGCAATGTTTCCATTTCCTGCTTTAATTCTGAGTGCTTATCATCTTAAAATAAGAATATTTTTCACATTTGTTAGTGAATAATTCTATAAGCCAAGTAATAGAAACATGAGCATTGCTTGTATTATATTAAATATTTTTACATTTAACATGGTGCTTTAGAAAACTAGCCTTTTAAAGCCAGTTCTATTAAATGTTTTTCAATATATAGAGTTGAAAACTTTCAAAGGCAGATATTTAATACATAATTTACAAAATTATTAATTAAACCCCAACCAATATCCTCAAGAAAAGTATAATTTATTGGAAAAGAAAAAGCATGTGTCCTATTTACAATTTATATCCTAGAGCTTTATTTTAAAATTATTCCTGTGTTTTCTCCTAGTTTCTATCTAAGAAAACAAATCATAATGATTATGTCAGGAAAATATTGAAAATTCTCAGATGGGTTGTACAAAAATGACACAATATTCTTCAATTTTATTAAATAATAAATATTTACTTAGCCTTGCCAGGAATTCATCATGATTTGCAAACATTATTTACTTAGTTTTAATACAAACTGATTCATTTAAGAAGAGATACCCATGCTTCCCGGTTCACAGCTCTGGAATGACATGGCCTAATGTTAACATAGATATTACCATGGGTGTTTATTCATCCGTGATATTTATGAAAGAAGTGTGTACACAGCCCATAATATGCTGGTAATGTACTCTCCCTTGGAGGTTAGGGAAAGATGAGTGACAAACGCTGTATCCTTGTGGAGTTTCTGGCTATTGAATAATGACTTTTTTTCAAACGTGGCATGCCAAGAAAACATAAAGCACAATGTCAAGAAAGACAGGATCACCAAAGCGCTGAGACTAGAGGTGGAATAGGAAGACTACATTAAGAAAATTGATGTTGAGAAAACCTTTTTTTCTGACTTGGAATTGGAAAATAAAGATAATGATTTTCTTTCAGATGATGGTCTTACCTAATGGTTACAAAGTGCAAATCGAGCAATGACAAATCAAGCAATGTCGTTTTATTTGATTTTTCTATTACTAGGAAGTAGTCCAGCACCTTTGCGTTGACCTACATGCCCAGCAATTGAGAGTCTCACTTGGGTGCTACATTGTTGAAGCTGGTCTTGAACGTGCAGCCTCCTGCATCAGACCTCCAGAGTGCTGGAGTGACAGGCACAGACTACTAGCCCCATTCCTCAGACTCCATTTCTGACCTCATGAACTGGTCAGTGAAACTCAGCTGCTTCCTGGTGGGAATTCTTGAGAAACAAGTTTCTCTAATGTATACAAGTGATTTTCTCTTTTCTGATCCTTTATTTGGTCTTTTTGAAGGTATTATTTTGTTTTGCCAAATTCTACAACATCCTGAGCAATTTATATTTATAATTGCATTTTCATGAAAACATAAGCATTAAATACTATATTCTCAGAATATTTATGATTCACTCTATGATGAATTTTATGACTTCAATTGGGTCATACAAAGAAGTTATCACAAATCAAAACACTTTGGATTAGATTTATATATGTTTTACCAAATTGTTCATTGTTTGTATAAACTATATTTTATTCTGTTCCTATAAGAATATTTTCAAATAAATGATACAAGTGTATATAACTTGGGAACCTCTAATTCACTGTATTAGACATCCCTTTAACATCTTCTATAAATTATCACAGTTACTATTTCATATTGACTAAGTAAGCAACTGCCTTCAATTTTTAATATAAGCATTTAATTAAAATAAAACTCATTCTGATATTGTTGTTTCAGGCTGAAATGTACAGGTTTATAGCAAACATGTCATATGTAGGTAACAATTTAATTGACTAAAATATTAATAAACTAAACTTTTCTCTTAATATATGTTATGTGAAAATCTAAGTAAATACATTGTTACTTTCTTTGTATTCACAGTGCAAAGAAAAACAGTCAAAAGAAAAGCTTTCCTAAGCATAAAAATTTGAACAACAAATCATTTTTTGCATTTAAAACAGTCCAAAATTTAGTATCCTTCACTGAAAGTGAAAGAAATTAGCATATTTTTCTAGGACATATAAAGAATTTACCATAATCTCAAAAGTATTTTCAAGTACGCTGAAGTAATTTTGACACAAATTTTATAATTATATAAAATACTGTTCATTTTATAAACTGAAATATTCACAAGGGTTTCAATGTCCAAAACCAGGTGTCACTATGTACATTTAAATGTAAGTTAATCAAGAATGATTTGTCAAATGCCTGGCTTGGTGGCTCAAGTCTATAATCCCAGCACTTGGGAGGCAGAGGCAGGAGGATTGCTGAGTTTGAGGCTTGCCTGAGCTACACAGGAAGTTCATGGCCAGCCTGAACTACAAAGTGAGAACCTGTCTCAAGAAAAAAAAAATGAACTTGCTCATCTTCACCATATTCCATATGTTCAACTGCACTATGCGTAGCTAGTGGCTGCTCTGTTAGATAGAGTACAGACATTGGACACTTTTATGATCACAGAGTTCTACTGAACAACTCTGAGTTATAGTTAGCTTCTTTTATAAAATTTAATTTATTGGTACATTATATAGACACATCAAAATTACACTCCACATTAAGAATTTGTACCACTATATGACATAACTTAATTCTCATTTCCCCCCCTTCTCCACTGTGGATGGGAATGTAGACTGGTATAACCATTATAGAGATGAGTGTGGAGATTCCTCAGAAAACTAGGATTAGGGGTCCCATTTGACTCTGCTATTCCCCTGCTGGGGATATAAACAAAAGAATTACAAGATTCATACCACAGAAACATATGTGGACCCATGTTTATAGCAGCTCAGTTTGTGATGGCTAAATCTTGGAAACAACCCGAATGTTCATCAACTCTAGACTGGATAAAGATGTGGGTTTTTAATACAATGGAGTATTACTCTTCCATAAAGAATGATGAGATTGAGTCATTTATACTCAAAAGGATATACCTTCAGGACATACTAAAAAGTGAAATAAATAGGTCATAGATATGTAAATATCATACCTTTGGTATGAGAAACTGAAGTTGTAAATATGCTCTAGAATGCATCATTGATATTGTGCAATAGTAAATATTCAAAAGGAAATGGGGTTTAGGGCTAAGTTATGAGGGGAAAGAAAAAAAATTGATGGTATAGTTAGCTTCTTAAGATGTGGGCCAGTATCATCATATTCTCAGTACTTAGGCTAGTATCTTATACATAACAGTCATTACTAAATTTTTTTTTTTTTTTTTTTTTTTTTTTTGCTTTTTGAGACAGGGTCTCGCTTTGTAGTTCAGGCTGGCCCTGAGCTCACTATGGTGCCCAGGCAAGCCGCCGCGAACTCAGCAATCCTCCTGTCTCTGCCTTCCGAGTGCTGGGATTACAGGTGTGAGCCACCACGCCCGGCATTGTGGTATGTGGTGTTGATCGTTGGTGGGCGTGAGTCTCCACGCCCAGCATTATATGTGGTTACCGGGGATCGAACTCAGGACCTTGCGCTTGTGCAGCAGGCGCCAGAACTATTGATCTAACCCTCCGGCCCATTACTAAATATTTTTGAATGAGCACCTCATCAATGCTATGGAGGGCTTTTTTCTTCACTTAACACTCACAGATTTACAAAGCACAGAATGAACATTAGATGTGAACATTAGACATTTAGTAAGTGATAACCCCGTGTGTTTTAAATAATAATTGTATTTTTCTGAGTATAAAGAACAAGATTACCCCTCTCTCCTTCAGGCTTGATTTCTTTCACTGGTGTAGGAATTCTCCAATCTTCTTTCAGGTCCATGGAGAGAGAAGTTCTACTCCTATAGAAGAAGGCAATTAGTAAAGGAGGGATATATATTCAATAAACAGTAATACAAACACTGGGTGATGCACTCACATGAAATATTAAATGTTTCTTTAAGTTTAGTACACACAGTAATCCTAGTATAAAGGAACTGATACAGGGAGATTTTAATAGGTACTGAGAATTATACTTAATGAAAAATTAATACAAATTTAAAATTTGTTATAAATGTTTGAAATCTTGAGATATATTACAGCTCTTTTCTGATAAGAAATTAGTTTCTCAGGCCAAATGCCCATCAGCCAGAGACTACATAAAGAAGATGTGGGGTTTTATTTTTAAATAAAATTGAGCATTCGCCATAAAAATGATAAATTAGAGGCATTTATATTTAAAAGAATGCACATTGAGGCATACTCATAAGTGAAATTAATAGGACACAGATGTGTAAATACCACATCATTTCCATAGTGTGAAAAACTGAAGGTGTTAGTGAAGTCCAGACGTATGTAGGTATTGTGAAATAGGAAGAAAATGGTTAAACTAAAAGAGGAACTGGGTGGGGCAGGGGGGCAAAGAAGGAAAAGAAAAAAATATGATGGTAAAAAGGAAAAAACAGACACAAAACTTATGTATATAGGTGAATAGGGGTGAAGGGAAGGTGTGGATTTGGGAAATATTAAGAATTAAGATATATCATGTACAGATGGGTACAAATTCCCAAGGAGGAATGTGATAATAATGTATTGTTAAAATATACTAATAAACTCAATTTATTATTTAAAAAAAGAAATTTTTTTTTTTCAGGAGAAAAGAGGTGTTTGAGAATAACTTGAATGAGATACAGTACTTCTCTAATTCGAGTTTAGTGATTTCTGGGAAATCCATACCAATGATAAGAATTAAAAATATCATTCTAAACTTAAAGTTAATAAGCTTTCAGAAGAATGTCTGAATTAAAACACCACTTTCTATCTAAAATATCCTTTAAATAAGGTCATTATTTGTACTGAATAATGAAATATTTCTCATTATCATTAATAGGCTGGTCCAATTCTAGGAAATTAAAGTAGCTTACAATTTATTTGTTTGTTTGTTTGTTTGAGACAGGGTCTCAATTTGTAGTTCAGACTGGTCCTGAACTCAGTAGCCCAAGCTGATCTCAAAATCATGGCAATCTTCCTGCTTCTGCCTCCAAAGGCTTTCATTTATTTTTAAAAGTTATTTTTTCATTTATAAAAATTTAAGAAAATCAGTATTGATAAGAAAGCATTCTCTTTTGGGTACAAGATGTTGTTTCCAGGATGCTTTATGCCATTCACCATTTCCAGTGGTTGTAATTATTTTTATCAATTCACAAATTGGGAAAGCCTCTATTTTCTGAGACCAGGAAAATATCATATTTTCTTCCTTTAGTTTCAATTTTCATTGCAAAATATTTTTGTTCAAACATGTGATTTTTTTTGGTTTATTTGACTTAAATCACAGACACACATGCAAATTATTCCAGATTCTATTAGTACATAGCATCCCATTGGCTTCTGATGCCAATGATATGACCCAGTAAGCTATTGTACGCCATTAGGTCTGCTGAGCTGCATTGTCTTCTGAAGTGTAGTTCTGTTAACTTTTATTGCTTCTTATTGAAATAAACTGCATCATTAAAATTAACCACTGGACTAAGCAGTCACTTTCCTTCCCCTCCTACTCGTCATAAGCAAGACCAATTTACTTTCTGTCTCTGTGGAAATATCTATTATTGATATTTCACAAAAATAGGATTATAAAAAGAAAATCTTTTCCATCTGGTTTCTTTAAATTGGATAATAATTTTGAGGCTTATCTATACTATTTTCATAAGTTCATCTATGGCAGCAACTTATCCCTAGCAACCACATAGAATCCCCTCACTCCAGTTTAACAGTGATCGTGCCACTAATAAATATCAGTGGTTCTGAGTGGTCAGAGTCTTTGCTGCTTGTTCAGCACTGATCATCCCCATCTCTTTCTCTTTAGCCCTGTCTCCAAGTCTTTCTTCTCATGCCATGTACCAGGAGATCAGGATATGCTGCCAGGGCCCCCAGTAATCTTCTATATTTATTAAGACACCCCCTTGATTGAACTTAGCTCATCATCCATGATTTCCTTTCTGTTATTGAGCAAGAGTTTATTTAAAATCTTTGTCCATTAAATATGCATTCTGGGAACAGTTTTATCATTTTCTTCTATTAGAGTCATTTTCTTTTTTGCCTATTTCATATATTGTTGTAGAAAACTGGACAGTTTGAATATTTCAGTGTAAAATGGATAACATGTTACTTTCCCTCTATTACATTTATTACTCTTGCTTGTTCTGTAATAACTTTTTTGTTTAGTGACTTTTCTAAACATTTTTTGACTGCCTGTTTTTGTGAAATCTTTACCTAGTAGCTAGTAAGCCAATGTCTTTGGTGTTGTACCTTAAGTGCCTCAGAACCAATAGAAAGTACAAAGAAAAAGAAACATTCCCAACTGTAGTTGACTGACTCCTCGTCATGATATTCCTTCAGTGCTCATCCAGACTGATTGGATTCCTGCCTCTCCATTCAGTGCTGCTTGATCCTGAAAGCCTCCTAGACATCAGCCAGAGGGAAGGACTATGATATTCTCATGCATTTTCTGAGCATATTTCCAGCCCTCATTACATCTGTGTAGTTCAGGACTCTAGTATACTGCAACCTCTGAACAACCCTACTGCTTCATAGATCTTTTCTAACCTTCTCTTTACAGGCATTTTGAATGGACAATGCTTCTTCACTTGTTCTCCATGTCTCCAAGCTGCTGCAGATGTACATCTTTAAGTGGCTTCAGAAAGCACAGCCTAGGAGCTGCCTTGGCCTGTGGTGCTCTGACCCAGATAAAACAATGGCAAGGCTTTGTGCTGGACAGATGAGAAAGTCAAAATAGTGAAACACAACTCTTTGGAAATGAAGTTATTCCTGGCACATAACTGTGGGATGCTGTCTACCTGGCTTCCATTGATGCATGGATGAGAGTGGCCAAGGGGAACTTAAAATGCTCTCCTAATGTGATCCAGCAACTTCCTAGACTGTTTCAATTTTTTAAATTTGAATCTTTATTGGTACATTATACATACAAATCACGACTACACTGAATATTGAGAACTTGTACCAGTATATGACATGACTTAATTCTCATTTTTCCCCTTCCCCTATCCACCCTATAATCCCAGGCCCATATATGCACAAGCTTTGTTTCCTTTTTTTAACCATCAAATTTTTTCCTCATTAATTACCCCTAAACTCCATTTCCCTTTGAATATTTACTATTTTACTATATCTATCATGCATTCTAGAACTCATTTACATCTTCAGTTTCTCATACCAGAGAAAATATATTTTTTTACTGGATTCTTGGTTTTGATTTTATTGTTTTGTCTACTTTTTAGGGCTTTTTCTTTGTATGAATGGAGATCCCTATTCTTTCACTTACAATAAAATTCTATTGTTCATATTTTTAAATATTTCAATATCTAAAGTAAAAATTGTACTTTCAGTTTCTCATTATTTTAAACAAAACTGGCCAGATAAATATTATCAAAATTTCAACATAAAAATAATAAAAGCATAAAATGTCCTTACCATTTTTCCAAAGAAGTTTCAAACTGTCAAAATAAAAGATTTCCATAAAAATTAAATTTTAAACATCTCCCAAAATAATTACTAAACTTCACTTAAACTCACTGGTAAAATTTTCATTTCTATACTTCATACATAACTATATTTTAAACAAATTATACTTTTTATTGTCTTTCAAAATGCATGTTTGCCAAACTGATTTTTATCTTTGTATTATTATTCCTACATAATTTTTCTCACCTTTCATGTCTGTGATTTTAAATACAGATCTTTCTCAAGAGCAAATGAAATGCTACTCATTCCCAAAGGAGTTTCCATACAATCAGAAATGCTTAAGTTTCATCGAATATTAATGTACTAACAAAGACTGACAAATCCAAAAATTATTTGCAACTCCACAAACAATGTAGTTTTCCATTATATTATGTCTCTTTTGGACTTAAGTTTCTTAGCAAGAATCATGTTCATGAATATATCTTAAAAATAGTTTGTGCTATTGCCGGACGTGGTGGCTCACGCCTGTAATCCCAGCACTCGGGAGGCAGAGACAGGAGGATTGGTGAGTTCGAAGCTTGCCTGGGCTACATAGTGAGCTCAGAGCCAGCCTGAACTACAAAGGGAGACCCTGTCTCAAAAAAAAAAAAATAGTTTGTGCTATAAAAAGCAAAAATTATAATAAAGGCAAGGACTGTATAATTGGATTATACAGCATTCATAGATGATCTTCAGTTTAAAATGTTAGTTTAGGTAAACACAGTTAATTCTCCTCAGTTACCAAAATCTACTTACATACACGTATATTCATATGCGTGTTCATACACATGCACGCACAGCACATTGAAAACATGAAACAACATTATTGGAATATTTTCATAAATAACAAAACAAAAAATGTAACAAACAGAAGCTTGAAAAGTATATAAACAGTAATAAACAGGAAAATAATGCAAATGGATGGAAAGCATAAGAAATCAAATGGCTAAGTGACCCACAGTAAGGGAGCACACAGTTATATGCAGAGATAACTACAGACATATCAGTTATGTTATGAACAGATAGTTTAGCATTATTCAGCAATCTACCCCTCTTTCCTATAAAGTGCTGTCCCCCAAACAGGTTTTGAGGTTTTGAAATTGCTATTCTGCTTCAATTTTCTTGTGCTGAGAAGAAAACAGATGTAATGAAATTGAAGAAGCTCTGAGTAACTTTTCGCCTACATAATAAAAATGCATACATTAAATTATATGAATTATCCTAATGACATTTCTCACATAATGTGATAAAATAATTTACATGAAAAAATAATGTGTTAAAAATATTAAAATAGGAACTCTAAACCTGCTGCAGGATAGGTTAGGTAGAAGTCTTGGAGATATTGGCCTAGGGAAGGACTTCACAAACAAAACCACTGCAGCACAAGAACTAGCAGAAGGAATCAATGACTAGAATCTCATCTTATTAAAAAGTTCCTTCACATCAAGAGAAACCACTACAAAAAAACAAAAAAACAAGCAACCAGCAATATGAGAAAAAAGTTTACCAACTGTTTCTCAGATAAAGGACTACTATCTAGAATATATAAAGAGCTTAAAAATATCAGCGCCCAAATTTAAAGACCCAATTCAAAAAACAGCATCTGAAATGAACAGACGTTTTTCAGAGGAAGAAGTAGAAGCTGCTAAGAAGCATGTGAAGAAATGCTCAACAGCACTGGTCATTCAAGAGATGCAAATAAAAATAACATTGAGATTTCATCTGACTCCACAAAGAAAGGGTTCTACCTTGAAGTCAACCAGCAACAAATGCTAGAGAAACTGTAGGGAGAAAGGAACCCTTCCCCACTGTTGGTGGGAATGTAGACTGGTGCAATCACTGTGGAGATTCCTCAGAACACTAGGATTGGGAGTCCCATTTGACACTGCTACCCCCCTGCTACATGTACACAAAATAATTAAAAGGTTCATATCACAGCGACATACGCGCACCCCTGTTTATAGCAGCTCAGTTTGTGATAGCAAAATCTTGGAATCAACCCAAATACCCATCAACTGGAGACTGGATAAAGAAGATTTTTTTTTGTTTTTTTTAAACAAAATGGAGTGTTACTCTGCTATAAAGAATAACAAATTTGAGTCACTTATACTCAAATGGATGTACTTTAAGGATATACTTATAAGTAAAATAACTAAGTCACAGATGTGTAAATACCATATCTTCTCCCTGGTATGAGAAACTAAAGATGTAAATGAGTTCTTAAATAAATGACAGATGTGAAATAGTAAGAAAATATTCAAAGAAAAAAGGGCTTTAGGAATAAGTTAAGGGAAAGAAAAAATTTAATGGTTAAAAAAGAAACAGATTATGTATATAGGGGTGGGGGGTTGTATGGTGGGCAGGGGAATGGAAAAACTTAGAATCAAGTTATGTCATGTACTGGTACAAATTCTCAATGTTGTTTGTGATCATAATGTGTATGTAAAACATACCAATAAAATCAATTATAAATAGTACTCATTTCAAAAAACAATCAAAAAAGAAATAACTCGTATCAGATTATCAAAATATATTATATAGCATCTAAGGAAATAAAATCAATTGAAATAGGAAGAACAAACTTAACATGGGCTGAAAGCTAGAAATAGATAAAATCTTATCTGGAAATTTAATATATAATAAAAGGGACATAGGAGATTGGTAGAAATGCAGGATTTTAAATAAAAATTGATTAGTAAAAGTTATTTTTTTAAAAATAGCTACCTAGTAAAAAAAATTGATTAATAAAAGTTATTTTTTAAAAATTAGCTACCTATTTCTTTTGTTTGTTTGTTTTGTTTTTTGAGACAGGGTCTCTCTTTGTAGTTCAGACTGGCCCTGAACTCACTATGTAGTCCAGGCAAAGTTCGAGCCCACAGCAACCCTCCTGCCTCTGCCTCTGCCTCTGCCTCCTAAGTGCTAGGATTATAGGCATGAGCCACAAAGCCCAACATTACCTATTTCATTCTTAGACATCAAAAATCAATTTCACAAACTTTTCTGTTATGCATACCATGAAATTTCTCAAACAGACACAAAACAGTTACAGTGAAATAGGTTAAGTAAATGAGAATAAAACTTTTTATTAAACTATAGTCACAAAATATACATTTGAGTATATATATAAATTATTAAGAGCAACATAAATTAGTGCAATAAATTACTAAGACAAAATTATTTCAGTAAGGAAATACTTGTATATCTAGAAACAAATGAGCATAAGATAAATAGATGCCAGGCATGGTGGCAGAGGCAGGAGAATAGCTGAGTTTGAGGCTTGCCTGGGCTACATAGTGAGCTCAGGGCCAGCCTGAACTACAAAGTGAGACCCTGTCTCCAAAAAAATGATAAATAGGTATTTTGCAAGGAAAAAGCATAAATATTCAGTGAGCACACAAATACAATCTAAAGCAAAATCAAGAAAGCATTATTCCTTGATTTTGAAAATTGACAATTCATTGTCTTGCACAATGTAGAAACTTATGTCAGGAGGGTTTATGTGAGAGTTCTGAGAAGCTATTTAATGTTAGGCATCATGAGAGTGAAGAGAAAATTGTTTAAGAGTTGTTTCCATAAGTTATAACATGATTATCTGAACATTTTAAAGTCCTTAATAAGTGGGCAATGCTTAATATACTCACTGTCACCTCCTTTACAGTTTATATTTTAGAGAAATAGAAGCAAATTACTCAATTTTGAGTAGTAGAGATGAATTTGATATCAAGAAAGAATTTTTAGGGTTATATATCAAGATACCCTCTTGTGACACTTGTATAAAAGTAAATGGTGAATAATAAGGAGGCAAGTTTTCCAACTAGAATTCATCATTTTAACATTTGTATCTCCTCTTTGGTCCTCTGAACTGACACACTGTCAGGGACACATGTCATCACACAGTGGTGCAGAGGGTGTGCTCAGAAGTCAGAAGCTGACACTGACTACTGGATCTTAGGGGAAATCAACTTCTGAAGTCATGGTTTCCATCCATAACTATGAAAAAAGATAGTTCCTGCCTCATAAGGTTTTAATAAAAAAATCATGAAATCATGCATAATGTTTGTGGCTGAGTATGATCAACTATTTGATATTAGCTTTATTATCACTGTTATGGATGATAATAACATCTTTCTACAGTCTGTTCTTAATGTTTTAAGGAACAGGGTTTTTTTGGTTTTTGTTTGTTTGTTTGTTTTTTGAGACAGGGTCTCACTTTGTAGTTCAGGCTGGCCCTGAGCTCACTATGTAGCCCAGGCAAGCCTCGAACTCAGCAATCCTCCTGTCTCTGCCTCCCAAGTGCTGGGATTACAAGCCTGAGTCATCATGACCGGGCACTGTGGTGTGTGGTATTGATTGCTGGTGGGCGTGAGTCTCCACGCCCAGCATTGTATGTGGTTACTGGGATCGAACTCAGAACCTTGCGCTTGCAAGGCAGGCACCGGAACCACTGAGCTAAATCTCTGGCCCTTACAGAACGGTTTTAAGTCCTTTCTATATCATTCTTTTAAATCATGGTAGCATCTTAATGATTTGGATGGATTAAATGAAGAGGAAAATCACTGATCAATAGAGCTCATTCCAAATTCAATAAAACTAAAGATAAAGAAGTCCAAGGGAATAATATGAAAGAGAGAATAAAATGAAATATTTTATCATGTATTAAGTTTTAGGAGCAAATTTTCCATTATTTCACATTTTTGATTTCTTATAGAAATAAAGAAGAAAAACTGCGGTGGTTCTACTGTGAAGAATTTTTTTAAAGACTGGCATGAAACCTCTGAGAGGGTGAAGAAGTTTGGCAGAGACCTTGCTGCTAACCGTGGTTCTACTGTATTTCCTCTGACTGCAGTGGAAATCCTCATGAAATAATGAAAAAATGAATAGTTGATTTTTAAAAATGACCTTTCACTCATGAAATGTGTTTCATACCCAAGATAACACCACTTTGACAGATACTTATAGAACTTTAATACAGACTAAAATTACCCTGGTTAAAAAAGAAACATCATCCAGAAAGAATCTCCACAACCCTAAGAATTTATTACCAGATCCAAGGTCCACCAATCTGCTTTCTATCTCTATAGATTCACCTATTTTGAACATTTCATATACAGTATGGGGTTGTTGGTTACTGTAAAAGTTATGCAAGTTTCAAATACAGATCAGAGACTTGTACATTAAACAGCCAACTCTGAGGTTATCTCAAAATTACCCCCCCAAAACCTTTTATTTTAAAAAGCCTATAGAAATACAGAGTTGACAATTCAGACAAAAGTACTTAATTTCAGAACTCCATGAAATAGAAAGTGAATAAATGCTTTCAAATTCATTCTCAAGGTCAATAGTACCCCAGCATTATAATCAGAGAAAGACACATAATAAAAGATCAAATTATCAATGAACATAAACATAAAAATCCTTAAATATTTGCAAGCAGAATTCATTAGATCATTAGAAAGATCATATATCACGATCAAAATGATTTAATTCCAACCTATATAATAGATAAATGTAATGTACCACATAAATAGAACTCGGCATGAAAATTTAATATCCCTTTGTAATAAAAGCCCTAAAGAAACTAGATCTTGAAAGATCATTCTTGAATATAGTAATACCCACATATTACAAACCCACAGGTAACACCATGCTCAGTGGGAAAAACTGAGAGCATTTCCTCTGAAACTAAGAATGAGCCAAGAATGTCCACATCCAGCCCTATTATTCAATATCATTGCTTGAGATTTTAGCTAGAGCAGTTAGCAAAAAGAACATAGATAAATAAAAATAGGAAGGAAAGAAGCCAAATTACCCTCTTTGTACTTTTATGATTCTATATTTGGGGACCCTGAAGACTACCAAACGACTTTCACAGCCAATAAATGAATACAGTAATGTAGCAGGATAGAAAATCCACACGAAAAAAATTAACAGCTTTACTGTACACTAATAATGAAGTTAAAGAAGAAATTAGGAAAACAATTCCATTTACAATAGCTTCAAGTAAAGTAAAATACCTAGAGATTGATCTAACCAAGAAAATTAAAGACTTCTAAAATAAACATTTCAGGACATTGAAGATATTGAAGAAGATATCAGAAGACCAAAGGACCTTTGATGCTTATGAACTGACAGAAGATTGTCAAAATAGCCACATTAGCAAAAGTGATATACAGATTCAGTGCAATCCCCCATAAAATCCCAATAACGCTCTCCACAGAACTAGAAAAAGTAATGTAAAATTCATATGGTAGGGCTAGAGATTTAGCTCAGTGGTTCTGGTGCCTTCCTAGCAAGCACAAGGTCCCTAGTTCAATCCCAAGTAACCACATACAACAACTGGGCATGGTGGCTCAACAGCCCACCAGCAATCAGTACCACATACCCCATTTGTTATCCCAGCATTCAGGAAGCAGAGACAGGAGGACTTCTGAGTTCGAGGCTTGCCTGGGCTACATAGCGAGCTCAAGGCCAGCCTGAACTACAAAGCAAGACCCTGTCTCAAAGAAAAAAAAAAATCATATGGTAACCTACAAGAGACAGAACAACAAAAGAAATCAGCAAAAAGAGCAAGACTAGAGGTATCACGATAGCCATTGTCAACTATAAACCAAAGTAACAAAACAGCATGATTCTGGAACAAATATAGACAAAAAATGTAAGAGGGAAAAGTGAGGGTAGGGGTGATGGAGGAATGAAAATGAGTATTTTATTTGTATATACAAATCTGCCACAACATAACCCATTTATTTGTATAACCAATATAAAATGAGTGAATTTTATAAAAGAAAATACATAATTTATTTACACACGAAAGATGTTTATAAATTTTCCTAAGGATAGCCTACAGAATAGCTTATTCTGCAAATTATTTTACCTAAGGTGATCTTTTTAAAATTTGAATCCTTATCGGTACATTATATATATACATCATCCTCATGCTCAACATTGAAAATTTGCACCAGTATATCACATGACTTAATTCTAAATTTTTCCCATTCCCCTACCCACCCTACAACCCCCGGCCCTATATACACAGCTTTGTTTCCTTTTGTTTACCGTCATATTTTTTCTTTTCCTTCATTACTTACCCCTAAACCCCATTTCCCTTTGAATACTTACTATTTCACAACATCTATCATGCATTCTAGAACTCATTTACATCTTCAGTTTCTCATACCATAGATATAATATTTACACATCTGTAACCTATTTATTTCACTTATGAATATGTCCTTAAGGTATGCCCATTTGAGTATAAATGACGCAAGATTACCATTTTTAAGGCAGAGTAATACTCCATTTTATTTTTAAAAAAAACACATCTTCTTTATGCAGTCTAGAGTTGATGGGCATTTGGCTTGTTTCCAAGATTTAGTTATCACAAACTGAGTTGCTATAAATAAACATGAGTGCACACATGTCGCTGTGATTTGAATCTTGTAATTCTTTTGTATATATCCATAGCAGGGAAAAATCAGGGTCAAATGGGACCTCTAATCCTACTTTTCTGAGGAATCCCCACACTGATCTCCATAGTGGTTGTACCATTCTACATTCCCACCAACAGTGGAGAAGGGTTCCTTTTTCTCTGCAACCTCAATAGCAGTTGTTGCTGGCTAAGTCTGAAATAGCAGCTATTCTCTGTGGAGTGAGATGAAATCTCAGTATTGTTTTCATCTGCATCTCTTGAACAATCAATGATGTTGATTTCTCCATATGCATCTTGGCTGCTTTTACATCTTCCTCTGAAAAGTGTCTATTCATTTCAGAGGCCTACTTTTTTTTTTAATTGGGTCTTTAAATTTGGGGGGGAGACTGATCTTTGAAACCTCTTTACATACTCTAGATACTAGCCCTTCTAGGGTGATCTTCTAACTGGCCATTATCCAAGAAGATTAGAAGTGTTGAAGTATTCAGAGTTCCAACTGCGGCTAAGCAGACACGGGCTTTTACACATGGAGAGTGTTCCCCACCTGCATTCGGTCTTGTGATCCTTAACAATAAACTAAATTGTTTTAAATTGCTTTTTCCCTATCAATTAGATACATAAGTGATAGGAGTAATTTGTGAGGTCTAAAAGTAAAACATAGTGTCAAAACTTATTTACGGATTTGATAAATGGCAGTGATTATAATTGTTTATTAACAATCTATGAATATATTTTCATTATTTTTCCAAATAGAAAATTCAATTAGAGTAGATATAAAATGTAGTATATTATACCATTGAATATTCATTCTTTTCTATTTCCTTAAAATACTCTTCAAGGCCTAGAACACTATCAGTCTTGTGACATGCAGAGCATTTCCTGAAGAAGTATTATGATTTGGAGAAATACAGAGGAAACAGAATGAAGATTAAATAGCAGACATAAGAATGTTTAGTATTTATTGAGCACATACCATTTGATAGAACTTGTAACATCCTATCCTTTTCTCTCCATTCCCATTTGAAGCCACAGATCCTAAAGTCTATGAGCTGTGCTCATTATTCCCAAAAAGGGTGATATCCCAGTACAATAATGACTAGTGACCCTTCCATACTTTCTCCAAGCCAGAACAGATAAAAGTAGCAAAGAAAAGGAGCTCTAGAATGTACGGTAGTTTTTGCAGAATGGGAAATATCCAAAAGGAATTTGGTGTGGGAACGTAATGAGGGGAAGGAATAAATATGATTCGGAACAAAATAAAAGAGTATGTATATAAGGGGTGGGCAGGGATATGGGTAAAAATGAGAATTGACCTGGGTCACATATTGCTACAAATTCCCCAATGTTGTGTGTGATTGTGAGCTGTGTATATAATGTACCAATAAAGTTTACTGAATAATGAAAAAAAAAAAGAAACAGTATAGCGAGTTTATACCTCTGTTTGGACAGTCTAATTGTTCACTATGAGAAGAGAGAGATATATTCACAAATGTAGAAGTTTTTGTTTTTTAAACATTTCCTACTTCATCCTTTGAGAAAAGAAAGCTTCAGTGGTTAGAAGACTGAATTTCTTTTGGAATGACAGAGTCACATTAGAACAGGTTAAAAAGTTAAAGAACCATTATATTTTCTTTCAACAGACTTATTAAGTATTACTTAAGAACAAAACAACTCATTAAAAAGGTCACACTGCCCTTTTATAGTCTATTTTACTCATCTAATCATTTAAATCAGGTTAGTATCCCAAAAAAGAATGTAAATACTATTTAATTTACCAGTCAAGTAGGCTTATGGAAATTACTACTTAGCATGATTGGCTCTGGATAAAGAATAAGAAGGTAGGGGGGAAAATCTATTTAATAAGGTCATTTCACCCTTTTGGAGTGAGACTATCAAAAACACGTTTAGACCAGACAATTACACATGTTGGGCAAAAATTCTAAATTTTATAATTACCATTTTAAGAATAACAATAATGGCCTATGTTGTTTACACAGAGATATATACGTTCCATAGAATTTTTAAATATTAATGTTTTAGATAAGTTGCTCACCTGCTTCAAATACTCCTGTACTTTTGACTCGACATTTTCAATGTGTGAAATAGTTTTGTTGACACATGGTGCTGGGATGTTTACCAGAGCACAGCTCTGTCTTCGCCATGGGTAGTTAAAGTAAATGGCTTTATTTACCTCTGAACATAAGCAGACAGAGGAAGTAGTCAGTAGTTATATACAAAGTAATACATCTTCATATTTAGGACATGAAAAAACATCCTCTCCCATTTTGGTACTGATACTCAACATTTTTAATAAATGATAAGTGTCAAATATTAAAGAATAAAATTTCAAATAAGCTAAAAAAAGAAAAAATGATGACAACAATGTGACAAATAACTACAAACCTGAGAAGCCCAAGTAATGTGTTCTCTATCATTATAGACATTGAAAAAAGAAGAAATAGAAAACCAGTTGATCCACTTGTTTTGAAATGAGCCTTGAATCACCTAACAACTCTGAAAAATATATTAAATATGTCCCCAAAGTGAGGCCACATTTCCTAATAGTATCTAATTAGCCATGCATTGAAAAGTTCTTCTTTACATCCAGCACACCTTTCTTTTGCTGAAAAAATCAAAGCGTGTCTCTTTCATCCTCATAATAACCTCATTTTCCACCTTCCATTTCTGAAAATTGGAGTCTCATGCGAAGAATGATTGATGCTTTTGCTATAGCATTCGCTATACACTCATCATCAAATCCACTCAGTCTGATGTGCCTCAGTGATTCTAATCCTCGCATGTCCCGAATCAACTGAAGGTTGCAGAAGCAGAGCAAAGTTGTCCATGAAACTCCACCAAAGTGCTTACTTGCAGTCCTTACTACTTTGAGGACTCTAGTGGCTGGAATATAGTGACAATCACTGATCTTAAATAGGAGAGACAAAATATGCTCCGTATCTCATTGAGAACCTCATTTCAACTGACCTTGGAGAGCAGAGAAGTGTTGCTATTACCTTTTGCTTCAGTGCCAGCCTAGATGCATGGTAAATACTCTTGATATCTTCATATGATCTGCATCTTTTAAAATCTTTTATTCAGTCTTGTAATGTCTTCTTCTAGAAACAGTCTCTAGGAAAATGACCTCTGTTTTCTTTACAAAGAAAACTGTTTATTCTATCTCATGTATATGATTGTGGTAGGTATGCGTATACACATATGAATTGCTAACACTAACATTTTTATGACTCACCCTGGCTAGCATTTTTTGAGACTAAAAATATGTGCCAGACATGAGGCTGAGCTAAATACTTATAGTATCACATTTTATTAAATTCTCACAATAATCTTATGAAATTGGATTATGCTCTTGATTTCACAGATGAATAAATCAAGGTTTAGAGAAGTTATATAACTTATCGAGAAGTACCTTGCTCGTAGTTTGGAGAGCTGAATGTGAATGACATGTCCCTGGTTAGTAAAAGGAAAGCTATGTTTTAAGGGCCATTGTGTGTTAAAAGTCTAGCAAAACAAAGTTCAGCAGTCCAAAAAAATCATTTCAAGGCATCACAAATATTTCATATGTTCCTTATTTATTTTTAGTGTTCCTTCATGATATAAATACTGATTCTGCAGCATATTTGAGTTTGATTCAGTGATACCTGGAGTACTTGTACTTGCAATGAGTATTTTTGTGTATTACATTCTATATTTTTCAGTTCAAACACAGAAAATAAACATATGTATATATACATGTTCTCTTCAGAATAATCAAAGAATCCTGTAATAAAAAAGTATTGATTTATTGAAATTATCATGCTTGATAAGGGCTTTTGGGGTTTCTCTTTAGGAATAAGATTTTGATATACATTGAACAAGAAGGGAGCTGTCGTTGTAGTCAAAACATTTGCTCTGCCTCATTAAATATAGGGTGAGCAGGGACAGTAAGTATCCATTTCACATTTTTGACTGGACTACTCTGCTTCATCTTGTGAATACTAAATGACATAGCACAGCTATGGTAGTATGGATTATGACTGTATGTGCAATAAATTTGGGGATGTGATACATGATGAAGGAAAATTGCACTAAAATCTGTAAAAGATATAACATAATCAACACAAAAAACAATCAGAATCCAGGAGTCCTCACTGTTGCTTATATACTTACTAGTGCAGACAGGGTATAAATTTTTCTTTTTTATTTTAAAGTGTATTAGTTTTTCTTCCCTTTGTTTCTTTCTCTTTCTTTCCTCCCCCCCCCCCTCTTCTTTCCTTTACTGACTTTATAGGTACATTTTAGGTATATACATTATGATCAAATTCACCACTGAGAATTTGTACCTATACATGATATATTTGATTCTTATTATTTCCCATTCTCCTGCCCTCCCTTTAACACTTCAACTCCCTATAAACATAGGTTTTGCTTCCAGGTTTTCCTTTTTATCCTCAGATTTTTTTTGTTTGTCTTCCATGCTTTCTTATTGTTACCCACAGGGTAAATGAGGACATGCTTCTTTTAGCTCAATGTATGGGGCTCCAAGCAGGAAGGCGTGACACAGGGTCATCAAGAAGGAGGTCATGCAGGGCAGACCAGAGGCAGCAGCAGCCAGCCTTCTGTTTCTTCCATCGCATCCTGGTTACAAGCCTTTGGGAGGTGCCACCCACACCCAGAATGGGCCTTCCCATTGTCCGCAGCCAGAAGGACCCTAAGACAATCTGTGGACTCCTTTAGTACTCCATACCCAAAATCTACATTCACACACCCTACATCCAGCCACCTTTGGGAAAAGACCGACCTCCAAGCACATGAGGTTTTGAGGGCACATCTAGATACAAGTCAAAACATATACTTTAAGAAACAGTATGACATAATCAGAAGATCACTCATGCAGGCGCCTACGTTCAATTTTTTTTACTTGTCTGAAAACTAGCCATACATCTTAGGTAAAAATGCTTAAACTTCAGATTTCTCAGTTAACTGTATGAATTAGTAGGGTATTGTGCAAATCCATTTCACCTAAAATTCTATGATACCATTAGTGGTTTTAGTCAAACACTCATGAGACTCTTCTTTTTCCAAGCCTGTGTACAAATGGTCAGGTGCAAATATAAGAAGGCCCCATTTGACCCTGCTATTCCCCTGCTAGGAATATACCCAAAGGAATTCAAAGAATCATATTGTAAAGTCATATGTACACCCATGTTCATAGCAACTCAGTTTGTGATAGCTTGGAAACAACCCAGATGCCCATCAAGTGGAGACTGGATAAAGATGTGGTTTTTTAATACAATGGAGTATTACTCTGCTGTAAAGAATGACAAGTTTCATTCATTTATGTGCAAATGGATACACCTTGAGGACACACTCATAAGTGAAATAAATAGATCACAGATATGTAAGTACCATATCTTTTCTTTGCTGTGAGAACCTGTAGGTATAAAAGAGATCTAGAATGTTTGATAGATTTTGTAAAATAGGAAATATTCAAAGGGAATGTGGTGGGTGTATGTTATGCAGGGAAAGAATAAATACAATTTGGAAAGAAAAAGAAATAGCATGTATATAAGGGGTGGGGGTTGTGGGGGGTAGAGATATGGGTAAAAATGAGAATTAACTTCTGTCATATACTGGTACAAATTCCCCAATGTTGAGTATGATTGTGAACTGTATATAAAATGTACCAATAAAGAATTCAATTTTTAAAACAAGAATTTAGTTTGGGGAGTGCCCTCCTCTGTCTAAACACCTCCCCCTAACTCCTAATCTTCTCACTCACAGTCAAAGCATAAAAGATAAAATACTTTTTTCCCATCTCAAAGTCAGATTTCAGTTTGCTGAGACTACAACCTGAAGCTCCCACTTGAAAAAAACTTTCTGCCAGGCTGATTGTGTGAACAGATGAAGCAGAAATGCTCTGTTTATGAACTGACATTTCTCCATGCCCTATGAGTTTGATCCTGACATAATTAATTCATCCCAGACCCAACAGTTTAACATTTTATCCCTACAGTTATTCCTTTCTTTTTTGCTTTTAAGATGTGCTTCCTTTACATACATCACATCTACAGTCCTTTTATCCTAGTTCAACATTCAAAGAAAACTGAATATAAATCTCTTCTCACTTTGTTGTGCTTTTCTTTTCTCCTCAAAATATAAAAAAAATCAGTGCTTCAGTCAGAAATGATTTCTCTCCTATGCACAGCCTCTTGTGATGATCAGAAACTACCATCCAATTTTTCTGGAAAAAACAGAACTCTCTTAGTGCTTATAGAAGAGGACATGGATAAAAGTATCTTTCGTGCCCATGAGGATTACATTTCTATTGGACTTGACACTGCCATACAGACTTAACCACTGAACGTGAAGAATACATGGGCTCTAGGACTTGAAAGCCCCAGGGGACTATTGTATACCAACTGCTGCACATGTACAAAAGTCGCTGTTGGTGTTTACTTACTGCCAGTCTCTTCAGTCTCTTCCAGGCACTGAAGTTTCAAAATGTTCATTTTTTTTTTTTGAGATAGGGTCTCGCTTTGTAGTTCAGGCTGGCTCTGAGCTCACTATGTAACCCAGGCAAGCCTTGAACTCAGCAAACCTCCTGCCTCTGCCTCCTGAGTGCTGGGATTTCAGGCGTGAGCCACCACGCCCAGCAAAATATTCATGTTTGCTTCCCTCAAATAATCACAGCTGTTCTAACCACACTGCCTGACCACTTCCTGTAGCTGTTATTCTATATTGAAATTTTGCTATGACTGGCCTATTTTAGCAGTCGATATCAGAAGCCACAACATTCTCTTGCCTCTTTTCTTATCCAAATTGCAATTGCTATTCCAGTGTTCAGATTCATATTGCTTAGCTTCTTCCCTAGAAGGAATTTTTGAATATTTCAAAGACTGAGTAGATTTTTAGCACATTTAGTTTGTCTTTCTTACAACTACCCATGTCACATTTTGCTGGCTTACACATATTTCCCTCTCCTTCTTCTTTTGTTTTACATTCTTTAGGGAAATAACTATACTTACTAACTTTAAATAATTGAAGAATAACTGAATAGACAAGTTTATCTCCTATTCTCTCCACTTTTTGGAAACTTCCTTCCTGAAACCTACAAGGCAGTATTTCTATGACTGACCACGCAAGAGTCACTGATGCAGAATGTGACCCCCATGACAAGCAACTCTCAATCTGGATAGGAAATATGAGAAAACTGTTTTTAGACATTAGAAACAAGCAGTGCAAAGCTTGGGTTTCTAGAGCCAGAGATTTAGCTCAGTGGTTCTGGCGCCTGCCTCGCAAGCACAGGGTCCTGAGTTCAATCCCAGTAACCACATACAACAATGCTGGGCATTGTGGCTCACACCTATCATCAATCAATACCACATACCACAGTGCCGAGTGTGGTGGCTCATGCCTGTAATCCCAGCATTCAGGAGGCAGAGGCAGGAGGATTGCTGAGTTGAGGCTTGCCTGGGTTACATAGTGAGCTCAGGGCCAGCCTGAACTACAAAGCAAGACCCGGTCTCAAGAAAAAAAAAAAAAAAGCTTGGGTTTCTAAGAACAGGGAAATTCAAGAGGTTAAGTCTCTTCATCATTGAACTCTGTGCCAAGGGATTTACCCTCCCACCATGATAAAACGATGTGGGAACAGACAGAACCCAGCAGCCTTGACTAGAGAAGCAGTTAGTCCTGTGGGCACTGGAAACATCTGGAGGCCTTGGGTAGGGCAGGGAGAAGAAAAGCAGGGCCCAGAAAGGCCCCAGACACCCACATAGAGTACCTTCTGATGTTTAGCTTTTAAAATCACACAAGGAAAATGTGTATTCAGAATGTCTAGAGGAAATCAACAAGTTACAATCTAGGAAAAAAAAGCGTAAGACTTCGATTCTTCACAAAAGACAAATGACTAATAAGCACGTTAAAAAATGCTTACCAGGGCTGGAGGGTTAGCTCAGTGGTTCCGGCGCCTGTCTCGCAAGTGCAAGGACCTGAGTTCGATCCCCGGTAACCACATATAATGCTGGGCGTGGAGACACGCCCACCAACAATCAACACCGCATACCACAATGCCGGACGTGGCGGCTCACGCCTGTAATCCCAGCACTCGGGAGGCAGAGACGGGAGGATTGCTGAGTTCGCGGCGGCTTGCCTGGGCACCATAGTGAGCTCAGGGCCAGCCTGAACTACAAAGCGAGACCCTGTCTCAAAAAGCAAAAAAAAAAAAAAAAAAAATGCTTACCAGCCAGGTGTGGGACTCATGCCTGTAATCTCAGCACTTGGGAGGCAGAGGCAGGAGGATTGCTGAGTTTGAAGCTTATCTAGCCTACATAGTGAGTTCAGAGCCAGCCTGAACTACACAAGTGAGACTGTCTCAAAAAAAAAATGCTCACCATTATTAGTCATCAGGGAAATGCAAATTTAATTAATAGATCCATACCACTTTTGACATTACCATAATATCTAAAATTTTAAAAGGCTAGCAAGGTCAAGTTTTAGTGAAAATGAATTTAAATACTGTATTTGGAGATCAAAATGATATGAAATTTGGAAAATGATAATATGCACTGGAAATAACTTTGACAGAATCTTATAAAGTTAAACATCTTCTTTATCCAGTCTCCAGTTGATGGGCATCTGGGTTGTTTCCAAGGTTAGGCTATCACAAACTGAGCTGCTATGAACATGGGTGTACATATGACTTTACAATATGATTCTTTGAATTCCTTTGGGTATTTTCCTAGCAGGGGAATAGCAGGGTCAAATGGGACCTCTAATCCCAGTTTTCTGAGGAATCTCCACACTGACCTCCACAATGATTGTACAAGTCTACAATCCCAACAGCAGTGGAGAAGGGTTCCTTTCTCCCCACAGCCTCACCAACATGATGTTTTAAAATAAAATGGAGTATTACTCTGCTGTAAAGAATTACAAATTTCATTCATTTATGTGCAAATGGATACACCTTGAGGACACACTCATAAGTGAAATAAATAGATCACAGATATGTAAGTATCATATCTTTTCTTTGGTGTGAGAACCTGTAGATGTAAATGAGTTCTAGAATGTATGATGGATTTTATAAAATAGGAAACATTCAAAGAGAATGTGGTGGGGGAATGTAATTAGGGGAAGGAATAAATATGATTTGGAAAGAAAAGGAAAGTGCATGTATATAAGGTGTGGGGGTCGTGGGTGGGTAGGGATATGAGTAAAAATGAGAATTAACTTCTGTCATATACTGGTACAAATTCCCCAATGTTGAGTGTGATTGTGAACTGTATATAAAATGTACCAATAAAGAATTCAATTAAAAAATAAACATATACTTATCATATGAATTAGAATTCTACTTCTTTACATTTAGACAGTATAAGTAAACAATATGTTCATAAAATGACTTGCAAGTGAATGTTCACAATAGTTTTAATAGCCCAAAATTTTAAAATCTAAAATATCTATTACAAAAAGTTGTGCAGAAGTCATATGAGGTTATTACTACTATAAAACAAATGAATATATTGATAATACATACAATAAAGATGTATTCCACATTTTCATGAGTCCATTTCTACAAGAATATAGATAGAATGATTGTACTGATTTGAAATTTAAGTGTGGTAAATATAAAATCAATCAACAATTGTTGAAAGGGGGTGAAGTGATGTTGACTGTGAAGGGCCCTGAGGACTCTGGAAGGAGTGATATTTATGTCCTATTTGAGGCTGTGACTAAGTGGATGTATGAGCTTGTCAATCATTGAACTCCGTACCTAAAATGAATGGATTTATTGCATTTCCATTTTACCTTAATAACTTAGTTTTATAAAAAGATCACTAACCATACTGTAGTGAAAATACAATCAGTAGACTTGTACATATCCTCCTTTTAATTCTATACTGCAAAACGTGGTAGAGAGTTCTCCCTTAATACATGCTCATTATTTAATAACTTTCTCTAACTTCCTTACTGCTCCTCATATTCCTTGAAAACATGACAACCAAAGAAATGAAGAACTGAAGAAACTGACAATTGAGATAAAGACATTACCTCCCAGGCCCATCACAGCATTGACTTAGGAAGTGGGAAGCTGACCTTGCAGGATCTTGTGCAGGATGGAAGAGGAAATGATACTTGACACTAGAATGTGGGAGTCTAATACTCCCATGCCTTAGGAGGGTCCATTTTGTGTGCTCCCTTTCATGGTTCTTTTTTTTTCCTTTTAATAGAATATATCCATTAAGAATAATATGTTATATACAGCCAAACATATAAATTCACATCAGTAAGCCAAGGTGCCAAAGCACAAAAGGTTACAAAGTAAAAGAACCATTTGTTTCACTAGAGATAGGGCTAGAAAATAAAAAAGGACGCACCTAGGAGAGTGCCACGGTGAGAGGGCTTTGGTCCTTTACAAGTGGCAAGAAATGTGGCTGACTCACCGAAAAGACTCAAAGAACTAGATGTATTAATATAATGAGATGGCCAAGACACTGTATGACCAATCTTTTGCTTATCCTGATTCCTACCTCTAATCTTATTTCATTTTTAACATTTGGATTTTGCCATGTTCAGCAGGTCAGAGGTTGTCCTGAGAGGACCAGCTCATCTACAAATCCAATGCCTATAAACCTGAATTCCTATCTCCCGCAGCCTTCTTTCCTTTCTTATGTCTCTTTTTCTATTTAGAAAGTCTGCAACAGCTAAATCACCTGTGAATCCTCCATTTTTTTAAATCCACGTCCCTATATCTATAAGCTATAAGGACTTGGTGAGACACCAAATATTATTTCCTTTGCAGTATTTCTCTAATCTCTATAATTTCCTTGTAATATCTCCCTAAACCCCTTCATATCCATTGATCCCCCATAGACCAGGAGCTTGTTATCATCAGTCTGAGCTATAATAGTAAGGTAATCAGTTCCTGTATTTTCTGTTATACCAAAATAATTTTGTGTGGGATGTTGAGGCTCTGAAAACAAACATTGAGTCATATTGCACGACTGTCAAATATATTTAGAAACAGAGGCTACAAAAATGAAGAAATAAAATTCACATTCTTAAGCCCAAAATACAAAGGGCTCCTTGGCCATATGTTTATAATTTCTAGATTTATTCTGAACAACTATCTGCACATGTGTGAATCCTCCCTATATCGTCATGGAGATCATCTATTT
Organism: Thryonomys swinderianus; assembly: GCA_004025085.1. Lineage (NCBI taxonomy): Eukaryota > Metazoa > Chordata > Mammalia > Rodentia > Thryonomyidae > Thryonomys > Thryonomys swinderianus. Next base: position 35,196 of record PVIC010010482.1, read on the forward strand.
TTCTCACGTCCTGAGTTACTTGTTTCCCATTGCTATTTGACACATACAGCTCTGCTTGCATAAATCCAGTCCTTCTTTCTTTTCATAAACAAATCATCCTTTATGACTCAGTTCAAAGATCTCACAATTTATCTGAATGTCCTGGAGACTACTAAAATAGACATTCTCAAATCGCTGAAGATATTACTTAGCCATGGCATTCACTTGGCGTGTACTACCTTGTATCATTCTGCTCTTAGGCCTTTTGAAGGGGATGAAGAATGGTAGGGGGCAAGGAATTGCAAAAGAGGGACAGAAAATATTTATGGGTAAAAAAGGAAACAAAGTTTCTATAAATGGGAAATTGAGGGTTATAGGGAGGCTGGAGGATGGGGGGATGGAAAAAGTGGGAATCAAGGTATATCATGTACAATGACAAATCTGATCACAGATATCATATTTTATCTATTTATCTATTTATCATGTCTATTTATCATAGATAAATCTAACATATACCAATAAACTCAATAAAAGATAAAATAAGAAAATAAAAATCTGTCCAAAACTAATTATGACCTCTAACTAACTATAGACAAATAAACACTAAACCAAGATGGTATAATTCTATTCAAGATGTCTATTGACCAGAAATAGGTAAAAGAACCATAATAATTACTCAAATTTTATTCTGTTAAAGTAAAATTGGAGGTGAAGCTTCTCAAAGTCATAATTTTGTATATATATATATATTTCCCCCACCCCGGTACTGGGGATCAAACTTGGGCCCTGTGCTTGCAAGTAGGTGCAATACCACTTGAGCTAAATCCCTGGTCCCATAATTGTATTTTTAATAAATATAACAGTTCTCTATTAAAATGACCTGATAGAAAACTAGTATAAATGCCTAAAAATGAAATATATATTTACTGATATCTTTTCACCTCAATCTGCATACAATGTTAGAGACACTTTCAGAGACAACAGTTACTTATTTTCACTAAACAGTATCTTCAATTGAGATTTAGCGGCTTTAAAACAGATCTTTCTTCTAAGAAATATTTCTCTAGTGAACCAGAAAGGGTCATCCTTTTTTTTTTTTTTTTTTTGAGACAGGGTCTCGCTTTGTAGTTCAGGCTGGCCCTGAGCTCACTATAGTGCCCAGGCAAACCACTGCAAACTCAGCAACCCTCCTGTCTCTGCCTCCTGAATGCTGGGATTACAGGCTTGAGCCACCACGCCCGGCATTGTGGTATGCAGTGTTGATTGTTGGTGGTGTGAGTCTCCACGCCCAGCATTATACGTGGTTACCAGGGATCGAACTCAGGACCTTGCGCTTGCGAGGCAGGTGCCAGAACCACTGAGCTAACCCTCCAGCCCTGGGTCATCCATTTTTAATAGCACCTGCCAGACATAGTATAGATAATTAAAAATGCTCAAAAGTTCATTTCTGAAGCTCAAGCTCAGACTAGCTATTAAAAATACATTATGGCCAGGTGTGGTGGCTCACATCTGCAATCCCAGCACTCAGGAGGCAGAGACAGGAGGATTGCTGAGCTCGAGGCTTGCCTGGGCTACATAGTGAGCTCAGGGCCAGCCTGAACTGCAAAGCGAGACCCTGTCTCAAAAAAAATAATAATAATTATGGACATGCTACAATATTATATTCTTAACATTAGACATCACTTCTACTCTAACAGTAATGTGTAGATTTTCTTAATAAAATACAGTATTAACATCATAAATTTGTAAGTAAATATAAATACAGCTTTCATAGTATCCTATGTGATTTCCATTCAGTGCTCACCTTCAGTATTTGTCATTTTACTTTCACGAAGAATTTCAACAGCTTCCTTAGGGGCACCAACCAGCACCAATCCTTGTGATAAAGCATTGTCTTCAGAAAATAAACAAAACAAAACAAAAACTTCAGAGTATAGTTAAAATTCACAACAAAATATACCAAAATCTTCACTGGAAAACTAAATTGCTGCCCTTCATTTTAAAAAAAAAAACTATCATACAAATATTAGCCAAACCCACAGTAGAATATCTTTACAATTTTTCTCTATCTTGTTTAGTTGGGTTAACGCTCATGAGAAGGTATTCCAAAACGCATGAGTATTACACAAGTCTATGATGAGCTTCAGGAAGTGATAAAAATTCATGAAATTATAAATCTAAGATTTGAATTCTTTATTATATAATTTATTAGGTGAGAAGTATTATGTAAAGGCATTAAGTATTTTATATACATGAATACAAGATTTAAGTACTTGCAGAATATTTTATTTCTTAATCATTCTGCTTAGAATATTTAGAACCCAAAGCACATTAAATAAAATGAAAGTCAATTAATATTAAATATTAGCTATATATGCAAGAAATGATATGTAAAAACTGAAAACTGCAAAAATAGTAAAAGCAGTACTAATGAATATTATAATTTATAAAAATGATCTAAACTCCTCCAAAAATAAGTAGAAATAATGCAGAAAGTAACTGTAAATAAAAGTACACAATTTTTTTCCTTAATAAGAAATATTAATGTATTAAAAATATAAAGAAATCTAGAGCCTTAACTACAATAATGCAGTTACTTTATAGCTAAAACTACAATTAAAATGGAAGAAAATTTGATGTGTGCAGTGAAACATCATATTAGAAAACAATGCATTTCTTCATGTAAAAAGGAACTTTAAAACATCAGAAAAATTTTAATTAAACATCATTTATCTAAATCACATGCAACCAGAATAACTAAATGATACACAAAATGAGGCAAACTGACAAATGAAAATGTACAGAAATACTATTTCAGTGTTTTAAAGTCAGTATAATTTCATGAGGAGCAAAAATATCCAAGGCAGCAGAATAACTAGAAAAATCAACAAGTAGAAGCTAGTTGCATTATCTAACTAATTTCCTATAGAACTGAAAAACAGTCACATGTAATTAATTCAAAGATACTTGAACTTGAAACAGAATCTAAGAAAATCTTCTGATTTATTCAAACATTTTCAGAAATAACATTCAAAATATAAATGTTAATTGTAACCACCTTTTGATAGATGGACAAAAATTTTAAGGGTAAGTATATGACTAAATAAAACCAAGCAAAGGCAGCAACATATAAATATTAACACAAGGTTAAGAAAAAATATGATGGTATAAAAAAAGGGAAACAAACTTAGGTATTTAGGGGCAGGGGGGTTGTAGGGTGGGTGGGGAAATGGGAAAAAAACAATAATTAAATTGTGTCATATACTGGTACACATTCTCAATATTGTGTGTGATCATGCTATATATATGTATATGTATATATGTATATATATGTGTATATATATATATGTATATATATGTATATATATATGTACCAATAAAGATTCAAATTAAAAAAAATTAATGCAAAACAGTATTAGTTGCTAACCAGGCAAAACTCAAGTATAATCTTTAATGATGTCTATACAAACAATACTACAGTTAAAACTTTAAAGGGAGATTATAAAAATTGTTATCAGTAGGGTCCAGACATTAGATGGCATGAATTTTTGTTTAGGAGAGTGCAGGGAGATCCAGAGGCACTAGGCATCTCTGTCCACGGCCTGGATGCAAGGGACACAGATCTGTCTGTCTGTCTACCTATCTGTTTATTGAGCTAGGATGTCACTTTATTTCCCAGGTTGGTTTTGAAGTTCTGGGATCAAGTGATCCTCTGCCCGAGCCACCAAGAAGCTCATACCCTAAGCTTGTGCCACCAGGCACAAATGCCCCACACGATTATGAGGAAAACCATTACCAGGTGCTCCTCAAAGCACTGTATCAGCAAACTAATAGATCAAAGTAAATTCTGGGTGAATTACAGAACTTAAGATATCTTAGAATACAACTGGAAAATAACATAATTATACATTATTTAAGTAATTTAATAACATCAAACAGGATAATTTTACTATCTTGAAATCCAGTCGTAAAGCAGGCTTGGGCAATTATTTTAACTACATATGGCACAAAAAGAAATAATATGCTTCAGTTTTCATTAATATAAGGTAAAAATCCTAATAGTAATGAACCCATCATCAGAAAGATTACATGAGAAGAAAATTTTAAAAATTGTGTGAATACATGGAAATTTTGTATACTCTTTGGTAATAAAAAGGCAAACAAAACAATTTGGAATCAGCAATTTGCTAAATTAGCTATTTAATAATGATTAAATAAAATATGGTATGCTGTGGTAACACTGATCTATACATAGCTGATGCCCTGCTACATTTATGGAAAACAGTATAGAAAGCCACACCCATGTTCCTATCCTATGCCCCCAGAGATTTCAATTTTGAATATTTATCTAGAAACAAGACCAATAAAATAAAAGTTAAACACAAATTTCAAAGGACATGGCAAAGTAAGGACATCTAAAATTTCATACTTCTGTAAATACAAAGAAGAAAAACGAGGCAAAGTTGTCAAAATTAACACTCTTGGGACGGTGGACATATACCAAAATAATGCAGCAGTAACACAGGGAGCATTTATTCAAAAGGAACAGATGAACCTTGGAAGAATACAATTCTAACTTTCCTTAGTTCCACTCCTGCCTCTAAGGATCCACAGAGTTTTGACAAATTAAAAGGCAACTTTTCTGACACCACGGGAGCAAAAGAGAGTTTGGATATTTTGAAAACCTCCTTTCTAAAGGACTGACTGTTATTTTTAGTCCTATTGAGTCATTCCCAGGAAAATTCTACTTACAAGCCTACGTGTGTGATCAACAAAAACCCTAAGAAAGTCCGACACTGTCATCTCTGGTTGACTGGGAAGCTTCAAGAACAGGCAGCGCAGACCTAAGAAGCAGAGCCAGTGGCTCCCTGGGTGGTTGCAGAAGGCCTGCCCTTGTTAGAGGGTCATCACGGAACCAGCAAAGACACACAGAGAGAGGGAGTCCCGTAAAATCATGATTTTATTTCCAGCTGCAGTGGGGCCAGACCACAGCAAGTTAGAGCTCAGAATGTCTGGCCACGACCCTCGTCCTTTCTTAAATAGTCCTGTACTCCTGTCTCAAGCTCTGATAGGTGGGTCTGATTTAACAGATGGTTACATTCTTGTTGACTGTCTTTGTTGCAAACAAGGAGTACACCTGAAGTCTAGTGGCCTGTTTCCAGGCCAGACTGTCCTTTACATGGATGAGGAATAACTCCCAGAAACTGGGAGTTATCAACTTGCAAGGATCAGGAATTAGCCTCAGGGGAGTAAACAGCTTACGTTTCTTTTTCATTTTCCAGCAAGTCCACCAGTACCAGTCTTCCAACATTTGTTTACTTTGTGTCTTTGTAACATATTTAGGTAATTTTCTCATTATTTCAAATTTTCCTTTATTATTGTCTGTCATGATGATCTGTAATCAGGGATCTTTGATGTCACTGTCATAATTATTTGGGAGCACAAACTGTCCCCACTTAGACAGCAAACCTAAGAAGCACTGTGTTTGTTCTGACTACTCCCCGAGTTAGTCCTTCCCCATCTCTCTCCTCCTGTAGCATCCATATTCCCTGAGACACAACATTGAAATTAGCCCAATTATTAACCTTGCCCTTGGCTCTAACTGTACAAGTGAAAGAATGAGTCACAAGGGTCTCACTGCAAGTTAAAAGCTAAAAATGATTAACCTTATGAGGAAAACCAAGATAGCCAGGAAGCAGGCCTTTGGCACCAAGTAGCCAACTGAGCTCTGATCGCAAAGGGTGAGTTCTTGAAGTGAACTGAGAGTTTTACTGCGGTGAACACACAGATGACAAGAATGCAAACAGCACTATGACTGCTATGGAGAAAGTTATAGTGGTCTCGAAAGAATGTCCCATGAACTCCAACATTCCCTCAGCACCAACCTCATCCAGAGCAAGGCCTTAACACTCTTCAGGTCTCTCAAGCCCTAGAGGTAAGGAACCCGAGAAGAAGGGTCTGAAGAGAGCAAGGGCTGGCACGTGAGGTGCACAGAAAGAAGTTGTCCTCCGTAATGTGAATGTGCCTCATGAAACCACAACTGCTGATGACAAAGCTGCAGGAAGTTTTCCGATGATCTGGCAAAGAAGTTAATGAACGAGAAGCTGATGAACTGGAAGCAGATGCTTAATGTCAATAAAACAGCATTTTATTGAAAGGAGATGCCACTGAAGACTTTTAAGGGCTAAGAAGAGGTCAAAGCCTGACTTTAAAGCTTCAAGGAACAAACTGCCTCCTTTGGGGGCTAAAGGAGCCCGTGACTGCAAGGGGAGCTGAGGCACACTCGCCACTCTGAAATCCTGAGGCCCTTCAGGGTGACACTAGATTTCCTCTCTCTGTGCTCAATAAATGGAACGGCAAAGGCTGCCTGACAGCATATCTGTTTCCAGCACTGCTTCCTGAATATTTGATGTCCACCAGTAAGACCTGCTACTCAGGGAAAAAAAAATATTTATGTCCAAATATGACTGTTCACTGAGAATGCACAGGCTACCTAAGAGCTCTGATAGATTAACCTCATAACAATGAGGTTAATTTTGCTTTCACTTCTGTTAACAGCCATTGGATAAAGAAGTAATTTCAACACTCATGTCTTAATCTTTTAAGAGTTACATTTCACAAGACCATAGCTGCTGCAGATAGTGATTACTATGGTAGAGCTGGGTGAAAAACTATGGAAATGATTCATCACTCTGGATAGCACTAAGGACAGTTAGGATTCATAAGGGATGTAAAAAGTACCAAAGTTAACAGGAGTTTGGAAGAAGTCCATTGCAATTCTCATGGGTGACTTTGAGGTATCCAGAGCACCAGTGGAAGAAATAATCATATGTGGTCGAAACAGCAAAAACACCAGGAATAGAAGTGGAGGTGAAATACATGACTAAATTGTTGTAATCCTGTGACAACATTTACACACCTGAGCAGTTGCATCTTATAAACAAGTGAAGAAAGTGGCCTCTTGAGCCGAAATCTACCCCTGGTGAGCATTCTATGAATAGCATTGAAGTTACAACATGGGACACAGAGTTCTACATATATTCAGATGATATATCAGGAGCAGGTTTTGAGATGGTTGATTCCAATTTTGAAGGAAATTGTACTGAGGATGAAGGGCTATCAAGCAGCAGCCTGCACTAGACAGTCATCTTTGTACAAGGAAAAGTTCATCAAAATCGTTATTGTATTTTAAGAAACTGACACAGCCCCTCAACCTTCAGCAATCACCTTCTGATCAGTTAGCAGCCATCAATACAGAGGCAAGATCCTGCACCACCAAAATGATTATAACTCAAAACTCCAATGATTCTCAGCATTTTTGTCAATAAAATACATTTTATTAAGATAAATTAAAGTAAGTTATATATATTTTAGGTATAGTGGCTTTTCACATTTAATAGAGTAATCAAAAGTAAAATAGTGTGGACCCTGGGTGCTAAGTAGGTCCATGTGACTTACACTACCAATATTTAGTTAATTACAGTGTTCTGACAGCCTGCAGTATTTCTGAGATATCTGTATATTATTTTAAATGTTTAGTGTTCAACAAAAATTTTTTAACATGAAAAACATAAAGAGAAACAAAATATAGTTAATAAAGAGGGACAATTTAATAGACTTTTGAAAGAAATTAGGTTGAAAATTTCAGTTATACTGTGATCTATTAAAGCCTTAGAAGTCTTCAGTGTTGTCATAAAAAGCCAAAAAGTGACCTAAAATTCAACACCTCTTTTTAGAGACACTAGAGAATTAAGCTTAAGATGTAAATGGACATTTCCATTTGCAGCAGTAAACAAAGAGAATCGTGTCTTAGTTGTAGCAAAAGTTCTGAAGTGAAGATGAGTCCAAAGAAGCTCACAGTGACCTTGAAACTCAGCCTGACAAGGAAGTTAAATGGCATGGCAGAGGAGCATCACAGTCCATGGGTTGGTCAGACAGAAGGCAGCAAGTAGCAAGCAAAACCACAGAAGCCCTTTAATTATTTCATGCAGGCTGTAAGCATTTAGAATGGTGTCCACGCACACCCAGGTGGGCACCCTTAATCCCACCATCTCACACTAATTCCAAACCACAAGTCAATCCCGGTATCACTTTTAGTCCACATTTACACAACCGAATCCAGCCACCTCCAAAAAACTCCATCTATGACCTCTTGAAGCTGGACATATCGATA